>JAGJTL010000016.1:2611693-2635185 GCA_022063505.1 Calosoma granatense
ATACGAAAAAAAAAAAATTATAGTGAAACCAAGAATCGATCGCACCAACTTGAAACCAATTATCGTACGTGCTGGCAAACCAATCAAATACGATGTAGATGTCAAGGGTGAACCAGCACCAACCATCACATGGTTCCAACTTGACAAAGAAGTCAAATCGGAAGGCAACGTTGAAATCATTAATATTGAATATAATACGAAAATCAGTATTACAAATTCGATCCGCAAGAATACTGGCGTTTGGAAGATTAAAGCAGTTAATCAGCATGGCCAAGATGAGGCCGAAGTGGAAATAACTGTTTTATGTATGTTTATACTGCACGTATAACTTGAACGAATAATTATTAATATTTTATTAATATTATCCTAGCATCACCTGCCAAGCCCGAAGGCCCGCTTAAAGTATCTGATGTCACCAAAAACGGTTGTAAACTTAAGTGGGATAAACCTAAAGATGATGGTGGCAAACCAATCACCGGCTATGCTGTTGAAAAATTGGATAAGGCTACAGGCAGATGGGTACCTGTGGGACGTACAAACGATACTGAAATGGATATCAAAGGTTTACAAGAAGGTCACGAGTATGACTTCCGTGTAAAAGCTCTTAACGATGAGGGTGAATCTGAACCTCTTGAAACTGATAAGTCAATTATCGCCAAGAATCCATATGGTACTATTAGGACAGATCTAATAGGACTTTAAGTACAAATTTTACGTTAATAATTATTTACAGATGTTCCAAGTAAGCCTGGTACACCTGAACTTACCGATTGGGACGTTGATCGCGTTGATCTCAAATGGGCTGCACCAAAGAGTACTGGTGGTGCTCCAATTACTGGATATATCATTGAAAAGAAGGAGAAATTCTCTACATCTTGGGACGAAATTCTTACCACATATGTGAGATATTTTTATTTCTAGTGATTTCTTGTGTCTCTAATTTATGTATATTTATAGTCTTCGGATACTGAAGCTCGTGTCACTGGTCTGAAAGAAGGTAATACATACCAATTCCGAGTGCGTGCTGTAAACAAAGCTGGAGAATCAGAACCATCTGATGCCACTAACCCACACATTGCCAAGGCTAGAAACTGTAAGTAACGATGCAATGTTTATAAGGAAACAGGAAATAACTTTGTATGTATAATGTATTAATGCAGTACGTCCAATGATCAATCGTGAAAAACTACAAACTGTAAAAGTTCGTGCTGGCCAGCACGTGAAATTCGATGTTGATATTAAGGGTGAACCTCCACCAACCATTGTCTGGAGCTTTGCCAATAAGCCTTTGGAGAACTCTCCAACGTGCAAGATAGAAAACGAAGATTATAACACCAAATTGACATTGTCAGAAACAGTAAGAAAGTTTACTGGCACCTACACTATCAGAGCAGAAAATATCAACGGCTTCGATGAAGCTCCAGTCGAAGTTATCATTCTCGGTAAATATTATATTTATATTCATATTATAACAAATTAATAATTTTTGTATTGTTAGATAAACCTGGCAAGCCTGAGGGACCTCTAGAAGTTACTGACGTTCACAAAGAAGGATGTAAACTTAAATGGAATAAACCCAAAGATGATGGTGGTTTGCCTCTTACCGGATATACTCTCGAGAAAATGGATACTGCCACTGGACGGTGGGTACCGGCTGGTTTTGTTGATCCTGACAAAACCGAACAAGAAATCACAGGTCTGGAACCGAACAAAAAGTACCAGTTCCGTGTTAAAGCTGTCAATGAAGAAGGTGAATCAGAACCATTGCAGACTGATACTGCAATTGTTGCTAAGAATCCATATGATATTCCTTCCGCTCCCGGATTGCCAGAAATCGAGGACTGGAACGAGAATATGGTTAAACTTAAGTGGGAACCACCAATTAGAGATGGTGGCGCTCCCATTACTGGCTATATCATTGAAATGATGGATAAATTCGGTGGAGGATTTGTCAAAGCTGTTGAAGTACCTGGAGGTGCTTGTACTGGTACCGTTCCTAAACTGGAAGAAGGCAACCAGTATCAGTTCAGAGTACGTGCTGTAAACAAAGCTGGTCCATCAGAACCATCAGAACAAACTAACTGGCATACAGCCAAACCAAGATTCTGTAAGTTGTTCATACAAAAGTAATTGTTATAGAAGATATTTATTTCCTATTATGTTTCAGTGAAACCCCGTATCGATCGTACCAACTTGCAAGCACTCACTGTCAAGGCTGGACTTGCAATTTCCTTAGATATTAATATTATCGGAGAACCAGCACCTACAGTGACTTGGTTGTATAAAGAAAAGGAGCTTGTGTCCGATGATGTTATAAGAATTGACAATATTGATTATAATACAAAATTCTTCATCATGCGTGCTAAGAGATCGCACAGCGGCAAATATGTTATTGTAGCCAAGAATAGTGTCGGTGAAGATAAAGCAGAGGTCGATATAACAGTGCTAGGAAAGCCATCCAAGCCCAAGGGTCCACTTGCTGTATCCGATGTTACTAAGCACGGTTGCAAACTGAAATGGAAGAAACCTGAAGACGACGGTGGTTGTCCCATTGACTATTATGAAATTGAAAAACTTGACCCGTTAACAGGACAATGGATTCCATGTGGCAAAAGTACAGAACCCGAAGCGAACGTCACTGGCTTGCAAGAAGGCAAACCATACAAGTTTAGAGTTCGTGCAGTAAATAAAGAAGGTGAATCCGAAGAACTTGAAACTGAACAACCTATCATTGCAAAGAATCCATTTGATGAACCTGGTCGTCCTGGCCGCCCAGAATTGAAGGACTGGGATAAGGACTTTGTTGATCTTGTTTGGTCTCCACCTAAGAACGACGGTGGTGCACCAATTGAGAAATATATTATCCAGAAGCGTGATAAAGCTGGTCGCGGTTGGCAAGACTGTACTACGGTTCCTGGAGATAGAACAGCTGGAAAAGTTACGGACGTTGAAGAAGGCCATGAATACGAATTCCGTATTGTGGCTGTCAACAAAGCTGGTCCCAGTGAGCCTAGTGAGCCATCGAAATCTGTGATTGCTAAACCAAGATTCTGTAAGTTTTTATTTTCACACCTTGAAAATTGTCGTATATTTATTTTATTTTCATTTTAGTGGCTCCACGTATCGATCGCAAAAATTTACAAAAGAAAACATTACGTTCTGGACAAATGTTACGCATGGAAGCTGACGTTAAAGGTGAACCGGCTCCCACAATTGTTTGGACCTATAAAGAAACCGTTCTTAAGACTCATGATAGACTTAAGATTGAAAATGAAGAATACAAGACCACCTTTATTTTACAAAAGGTCAAACGCACAGATACTGGTATCTACATAGTAACAGCCAAGAATGACTCTGGCATCGACACAGTAGAAGTAGAGTTGACTGTTATTAGCAAACCATCCAAACCTAAAGGACCTTTAGAAGTATCTGATGTGACTGCTGAAGGATGTAAACTGAAATGGGACAAACCAGAAGATGACGGAGGTGAACCAGTTAGTGGATACGTTGTTGAACGTATGGATACAGAATCTGGTCGTTGGGTACCAGTTTGCACGACCAAAACACCTGAAGCTGATGTAACTGGTCTAAATGAAGGCAAGGACTATCAATTTAGAGTGAAAGCTGTGAACTCGGAGGGAGAATCCGAACCACTTGAGACAGAAATTCCCACTACTGCGAAAAACCCGTACAGTGAACCGGACGCACCAGGCAAACCAGAACTTAAGGACTGGGATCGTCGTCACGCTGATCTTAAATGGACTGCGCCTAAGAACGACGGTGGTGCTCCAATTACTGGTTACATCATTGAAAAGAAAGACCAATTCAGTTCTAAATGGCAAAAAGCGGTAGAAGTACCTGGCAATAAACTTGAAGCTTCCGTTCCAGATTTAATTGAAGGACAAAAATATCAATTCCGAGTCCGCGCTGTCAACAAAGGAGGACAGAGTAAACCATCTCAACCCTCGGAAACTCTTCTTGCTAAAGATAGATTCGGTAAGCAAAATTAATTGTTTATTAATGTATAATACATTATTATTGACTCTACGTGTAATAATTTTTCTATATTTAGCTGCACCTAAGATCGATCGTACTACACTAAAGGATATGACTCTCAAGGCTGGACAACATGTTCGTTTAGACGTCAAGGTATCAGGTGAACCACCCCCAACTAAGACCTGGTTCTTGAACAAGGCTCGTTTAGAAGATAAACGCGAAGACCTGACAATTGAAGTAGAAGATTACAAAATCAAACTTGTCATTGGAATTATTTCACGAGTACATACTGGTACTTATGTACTGAAAGCTGAAAACAGCTCTGGTAGAGATGAAGCCAGCATCGAAATCACCGTACTTGATAAACCTGGTAAACCAGAAGGGCCTCTTAAAATCAGTGACGTCCACAAGGAAGGATGCACACTCAAATGGAACCCACCACAGGATGATGGTGGTACACCAATTGAATATTACCAAGTGGAGAAAATGGATACCGAGACTGGTCGTTGGGTGGCGGCTGGCCGCAGTAAAGAACCAAAATTGGAGTGTAATAATTTGGAGCCTGGCCAAGAGTACAAGTTCCGCGTTATGGCAGTCAATGCTGAAGGTGAATCGGAACCTCTTGACGCTGAACAGACTATTGTCGCCAAAAATCCATTTGGTAAGTTAAGAATCGTTTATTAATTTTCATGTATGTTTTTTTATAAAAAGTTATATTGATGTTTTTTTATTGATACGTTTCAACAACATTTTAACAACAAAATAAGCTCATACTTTTATATAAACCTATCCTTTGCGACTAAAACGCTTGCAGTTGATCCATATAATACATATGTGTATTGGTTTTTAGATGAGCCTGGTGCACCTGGCACACCCGAACCAACTGACTGGGACAAGGACCATGTAGATCTTAGATGGACTCCACCAACGAAGGATGGTGGATCTCCAATCACTGGATACATTATTGAGAAAAAAGAAAAGGGCACAGGTCGTTGGGTCAAGGCTGGTGAAACTGGTCCTCATGAATGCAAAGGAACAGCAGGCAATTTGGATGAAGGAACTGAATATGAGTTCCGTGTCCGTGCCGTAAATGCTGCAGGACCTGGAGAACCTAGTCAAGCATCTAAACCCGTTATTGCTAAACCACGTAAATGTACGTATATCCTTAATATGCTTTATTATTTATTATGAATACAGTAGTTAATAATATATGTAAATTGTTACAGTGGCGCCCAAAATTGATCGTCGTGATCTCCGCAATGTCACAGTCAAAGAAGGAGAACGATTCTACTTTGACGTTAAAATTACGGGTGAACCTGCGCCTGAAGTAACTTGGTTAATTGATAACAAGACAGTCATTTCGACAAGCTATCGTCGTATTGAGAACATTCCGTATAACTCCAAGTTCTTCAACGAGAAACCAGAACGTAAGGACACTGGAGTGTACACTATTACTGCTGTCAACAAGTATGGTAGCGATACTGCCGAGGTCGAAGTCACAGTCGTTTGCAAACCAGGAAAACCAGAAGGCCCATTAGAAGTATCTGATATTCACAAGGACGGTTGCACACTTAAGTGGAAAAAACCGAAAGATGACGGTGGTGAACCAGTTGAGGGATATCTTGTGGAGAAATTCGATCCAGATACTGGAGTATGGTTGCCAGTTGGGAAAACAACTGGAGCTGTTCCTGAAATGAAAGTTGACGGCCTAATACCCGGTCATGAATATAAATTCCGCGTCAAAGCTATTAACAAGGAAGGCGAATCCGAACCACTGGAAACTCTGGGCTCTATCATCGCCAAAGATCCATTCAGTAAGTAATGATTTTATGTTTTATTCAAGTCTAAATCTATTTTTAATATTTGCGTCGCTTACATGTACATATACTCATTAAGTTTATTATTATATTTTAGCTGTACCAACTGCTCCTGGAGCACCCGAACCATCTGACTGGTCTGCTAACCATGTAGAGTTGACATGGACAGAACCAATTTCTACAGGTGGTTCACCTATCACTGGATATATTATTGAAAAGAAGGACAAATACAGTCCTATGTGGGAGAAAGCTGTTGAAACGAATAGTTCCGCTCCGACAGGCACCGTACATGGTCTCATTGAGGGCAATGAATACCAGTTCCGTATTATTGCTGTTAACAAGGCAGGTTTGAGTGCACCTTCCGAACCCGGAAAGACATTCACTGCTAAACCCAGATTTTGTAAGTATATAGTATAACTGAAAATTTTAAATCCATGTTAATCTATAATTATTTCTAATAATCTACAGTGGCACCTCGCATTGATCGTCGCAATCTACGTGACGTAACCCTGTCTGCTGGCTCATCACTGAAACTGGAAGCCAGTATCATTGGTGAACCTCCACCAACAGTAGAATGGCGCTACGGTGCCGTCCCGCTAAGATCTGAAAAGAATGTTCAAATTGATAACGTGGACTATTACACCAAATTTGTCATCCGTCCAGTAAAGCGTGATGACTCTGGTGATTATATTGTCACCGCCTCGAACAGCTCTGGAAAGGACACTGTCACTATCCAAGTAACAGTAACAGATAAGCCATCTGCTCCAGAAGGTCCATTACAGGCAACTGACGTCCATAAAGAAGGATGCAAACTTAAATGGAAACGTCCTAAGGATGATGGTGGCACTCCCATCGAATATTACCAGGT
Organism: Calosoma granatense; assembly: GCA_022063505.1. Lineage (NCBI taxonomy): Eukaryota > Metazoa > Arthropoda > Insecta > Coleoptera > Carabidae > Calosoma > Calosoma granatense. The sequence continues at coordinate 2,618,375 of JAGJTL010000016.1, forward strand.
AGACAAAATGGATCCTGAAACTGGATGTTGGGTTCCATGTGGTCGCTCTACTGAACCAGGTATTAATTTAATACAACGTTTTATTTTATGATTATTCATACATAATTGGTTATGATAGGTATGGAAGTTACTGGATTAACTCCTGGAAAGGAGTACAAATTCCGCGTCGCTGCTGTAAATTCTGAAGGCGAATCCAAACCATTGGTTGCTGAAGAGACAATTGTTGCCAAGAATCCATTCGGTATGATTAATTATAGAAATTTAAATTTGTTTATGGTATTGTAGAGAAGAATATTTTATATTCTATGTTTGTTATACAGATGAACCTGGTAAACCAGGAAACTTGAAGGCTACAGACTGGGACAAAGATCACGTGGATCTCAAATGGACACCACCATTGGAAGATGGTGGATCACCAATTACCGGCTATGTTATCGAAAAGAAAGATAAATATGGTGAATGGGAAAAAGCTCTGGAAGTACCTGCGTCAGAAACTTCAGCTACAGTACCTGATCTTATTGAAGGACAACCTTATGAATTCCGTGTCCGTGCTGTTAACAAAGCCGGACCTGGTGAACCTAGCGATGCTACACCTACAATTATTGCCAAACCAAGAAACCTTGCACCACATATTGATCGTACCAATCTTATTGAAATTCGCATCAAATCTGGACAAAACTTCTCCTTCGATGTCAAAGTTACTGGAGAGCCTGCTCCAGCCACTAAATGGATGCTCAAAGGAAAGGAAGTGAAAACTGCTGAACGAATTAAAGTCACGCATGTAGAATACAATACCAAGATAAATGTGCGTATGGCGACACGTGCTGATTCTGGAAAATACACCATTACAGCCGAGAATATCAACGGTAAAGACACAGCTGATGTAGAAGTCATTGTTCTCGACAAACCCAGTCCACCAGGAGGACCGCTTAAAGTTGCTGATGTTCACGCAAACGGAGCTACTCTTAGCTGGAATCCACCTGCCGATGATGGTGGTCAACCAGTTGAGAAATATGTTGTTGAGAAAATGGATGAAGCTACTGGTCGTTGGGTTCCGGCTGGCGAAACTGATGGTCCTACAACTAAACTTGCTGTTGACAATCTAACACCAGGACACAAATACAAGTTCCGTGTCCGTGCAGTTAACAAACAAGGCAAATCTGAACCACTTACAGCCGCTCAAAGTATTGAGGCCAAAAATCCATTCGATGAACCTGGCAAACCTGGAAATCCAGAAATCAGCGACTATGATAAAGACTTTGTGGAACTTAAATGGGCTCGTCCAGAAAAAGACGGCGGTTCACCCATTACTGGATATATCATTGAGAAGAAGGATAAGTTCAATCCTAACTGGGAGAAATGTGCAGAAATTCCGGGTGACGTTACCACAGGAAAAGTACCTGATTTGATTGAAGGAGTACAATATGAATTCCGTGTTCGTGCAGTGAACAAGGCTGGACCTGGTGAACCTAGCGATGCTACTAAACCTCACATCGCTAGACCTAAGAATCGTAAGTTAGATTTTATTATCAAAAAATATACAATATATTTATTCGTTTTTTATGTGTAGTTGCACCTAAAATCGACCGTAACTTCCTTGCTGATATCAAAGTACGTGCTGGCCAGACATTCGAATACGACGTACCCGTCATTGGTGAACCTCCACCAAGCAAAACATGGGAACTTAAAGACAACACTGTACTGCCATCTGATCGTATTAAGATTATTAATGAGGATTATAGCACTAAACTGCGTGTCACTGACGCTAAACGAGCTGATAGCGGCAGTTACACTTTAATTGCCAAGAACATTAATGGTGTAGATAGGGCAACTGTCAATGTGACCGTTCTTGGTAAGGAAATTATACAGCATAATTTATGGAATAATCTGATCATCTAAATGTATCGTACATTTTGATTGTAATAATGTAATTACTTTATTTAGACGTACCTTCTCCGCCGGAGGGACCCCTTAAAGCAGATAATATTACCAAGTCTTCCTGCGTACTGCACTGGAGACCACCAAAGGATGACGGTGGTTCAGAAATTTTACATTATACTGTTGAAAAAATGGACTCAGAGAACATGCGCTGGGTTCCAATCGGTGATACCTCGAGCACATACTTCAAGTAAATTGTTAAAATTCTTCATTCATCACTATAGTTTCTATTCATGTGCTATTTTTACAGCGTTGAAAATCTGATTGAAAACCATGATTATAACTTCCGCGTTCGTGCAGTTAACAGACAAGGAGAATCTGCTCCTTTGACTTGCAAGGAAAGCATCACAGCTAAGGATCCGTTCGGCAAACCAGACAAACCTGGCGCTCCTAAAGCTACAGGTATATTTTATTGGTATAAAAATTTATCACTTGAATTTATCATTTGAATTTAATTATATTAGACTGGGACAAAGATCATGTCGACCTGGAATGGACCCCACCAAAGAAAGATGGAGGTTCTCCAGTTACTCATTATATTATTGAAAAACGACCGAAACACGGGTAAGATATAATTTAAATTCCATAGGAGTGTTATAATTACTGGTATGTTATCAGATAAATTAATAACAATGAAAATACATTATAAATTGTAGAATTTGGGAGAAAGCCGTGGAAGTACCTGCTAATAAGACAGCTGCAACAGTTCCCGACCTTACAGAGGGTGAGGAATACGAATTCCGTGTTATTGCAGTTAATAAGGGTGGCCCAGGTGAACCAAGTGACGCCTCCTTACCTGTCATTGCCAAACCACGATTTAGTAAGTTATCAGATTTTATTGTTAAAATGTTCATTACCATTAATTTATTTTGATTAGTGGCCCCATCATTCGACAAGGCTTTACTGCAAGACTTGACAGTGAAAGCTGGAAATCGCATCAGCTACAATATTCCTATCGAAGCGTCGCCACGTCCCACTGCTAAATGGCAAATTAATGGCAAAACAGTTGAATCAAGTAACAGAGTGGACATGTCAGTTACTAACAGTCAAGTGTCGTTTGATATTCCATTCTCCGTACGTTCTGATACTGGCAGATATACTCTGACATTGACAAACGATTTAGGCTCATTCTCTGCCTCTGCTAACGTGACTGTCCTGGGTAAGATTTTAGATATAAATAGTTTAGATTTCATACAATATGTGTGTATATAAATTTCTAGATCGCCCTGGACCTCCACGTGAACCATTGGTTGTTAGCGGTGTAACAAAGGAGAGTGCAATGCTCTCCTGGCATGCACCATCTGACAACGGTGGCTCACCAATTCTCCATTACGTTATCGAGAAGATGGATTTATCCCGTGGCATTTGGTCAGATGCTGGTATGAGCACCGGACTTTCTCATGAAATTACTCGCCTTGTTCACAAGAAAGAATATTACTTCCGTGTAAAAGCTGTAAACGCCATTGGTGAATCTGATGCCTTGGAAACTACCAAGAGTATCATCGCAAAGAACGAATTCGGTAAAATAAAGATTTATGTAACCTTTCCCTGTACTATGGTACTAAATAATTTATTATTACTACACAGATGAACCAGACGCACCTGGCAAACCAGCAGTTACTGATTGGGATAAGGACCATGTTGACCTTGAATGGCAACCACCTAAATCTGATGGTGGATCTCCTGTCACAGGTTATATAATTCAAAAGAAGGAGAAGGGCAGTCCTTACTGGATAAACGCTGTTCATGTACCACCAAATAAAACAGCGGTATGACGGGAATTAGTCTTTTTATATTAATTATAATGCGTATATAAATAGAATAATTTTTTAGAAGTATGCGTAATTACTATTAAAATATATTTTCAGGCAACGGTACCAGATTTAACCGAAGGACAAGAATATGAATTCCGAGTAATTGCAAGCAATACTGCTGGACAGAGTGAACCATCTGAACCATCAGATCTGGTTACAGCTAAAGCTAGATACTGTCAGTATGATAATTGATTTTTAAGAAAATCTTTGCTTATTTCTAATTTTTTTTTTTCAGTGGCTCCCAAGATAAAGACTCCTCTGAATGATATTCGTATTAAAGCTGGACTCATTCTTCACATAGACATTGACTTCATTGGTGAACCGGCTCCGGAAGTAATTTGGTCGGTTGGAAGTAAATCATTAGCTACAGATGACCGTACAACTGTTACCTCTATTGGACATCACACAGTTGTGCACACTGTCAATGCTAAACGTTCTGACAGCGGACAGTACCACATCCTCTTAAGAAATAGCTCTGGCATGGATGAAGGATCTTTCCAAGTTATTGTTCTTGGTATGTTTTTAATATTATACTAAAAGATTAATTTCATTTAATAAACCAGCATTAAGGATTGTTCAACGAAATTCATACTTATCTTTATGTTTAGATCGTCCTGGACCTCCGGAAGGCCCTCTGGAATACGAAGAAATTACATCTCAAAGTGTTACTTTGTCTTGGAAACCACCTAAAGATAATGGTGGTAGTGAAATCACGTATGTCCTGTAATGAATTTTACTTTCTGATATATGATAAACATATATAATTTCTTTCAGTGGCTACGTTATTGAGAAACGCGACCTCACCCATGGTGGTGGCTGGGTACCAGCAGTTAATTATGTTAATCCTAAATACAACCATTGTGTAGTCCCAAGACTGCTTGAGGGAACAAAATATGAATTCAGAGTATCTGCTGAAAACTTACAGGGACGTTCAGAGCCATTGGGCACAGACAAACCAGTGGTTGCCAAGAACCAATACGATGTTCCTGGTAAACCTGGTCGCCCTGAAGCTACCGATACCGATAAAGATCATATCAAGATTAAATGGACTGCACCCATCAGTAACGGTGGATCACCCATTATTGGTTATGATATTGAAAGACGTGACAGAGCTACTGGCCGTTGGGTGAAACTGAACAAAGAACCATGCCGCCATCTAGAATATTACGATGATCGTGTCCAAGAAGGCCACCAATATGAATACCGTGTTTCTGCTGTGAATGCAGCTGGCAATGGTAAACCAAGTGAAACATCTCACGTAATCACAGCCAAACCAATGAAGGAAAAACCCAAACTTTGGTTGGATGGAATTATTGGACGCAAAATCAAGGTTCGTGCTGGTGAACCAATCAACATCAATATTCCACTTTCTGGTGCTCCTACACCTAAAGTCGAATGGGCCAAGAACACTGTGCGCATACCAGAATCCAACAGGGTATCTGTAAGTATATACATTTATAAATCAAGTATTTGAAGAAAATTTTAACTTGAATTAATATTGCAGAGTGAAACAACTAGTGAACACACTAAATTGAGAGTTGAAGTTTCTACTCGTGACGACTCCGGCAAATATACCGTTACTGCCAAGAATGAATATGGTACAGACTCTGCTGATATAGAAGTAACAGTTGTTGACAAACCTGGAACACCGAGAGGACCACTGCAGTATACTGCTACAACTCCTGAATCCGTTTCACTTTCATGGCATCCTCCAGATGATGATGGCGGTGGTGATATCACCGGTTACATTGTTGAGATGAGTGAATTTGGCACAGACTCCTGGAAACCAGTTCCTGGATTCTGTCCAAGACCATCATTCACAGTCAGAGGATTAACAGAAGGCAAGAAATATGTCTTCCGCGTACGCGCTGAAAATATCTATGGTGTTTCCAATCCATTGGAAGGCAAACCAGTTGTTGCCAAGAGTCCATTCGATCCACCAGATGCACCTAGCCAGCCAGAAGTTACTGGCTATAGTCCAAGCAGCTGTACATTACAGTGGAACCCACCTACATTCACTGGTGGAAAACCAATCACTGGTTACTATGTTGAGAAACGTGAACGTGGTGGTGATTGGATTAAGGTTAACAACTATCCCACGCCAAACACAAGTTTCACAGTTCAAGATCTACGTGAAGGCAATCGTTATGAATTCCGCGTTACAGCTGTTAATGAAGCTGGCCCTGGCAAACCAAGTAAACCAACTGAACCAATTATTGCTCAACACCAGAGATGTAAGTATTTCAGTTTATATGCTAGATACAATACTTATGTGCCAAACATTTTTATTAATGATCGTATATTTCTGTTCAGTCCGTCCTGATGCACCCGAAGCACCTAAACCTGACCGTATCACGAAAGATAGTGTTACTCTGTCCTGGAGGGCACCACGTAGTGATGGCGGTTCTAAACTTAAAGGTTACATTGTACAACAAAAAGGCAAAAATGATACTGAATGGACTGATGTCAATTCCGTTCTTGTACCTGGAACTACATTCGTCGTTCCTAGATTGAAGGAAGGTGCAGAATACAACTTTAGAATAATCGCCGTTAACGATGTTGGCCAGTCAGAACCAAGCAGGCCGACAGGAGATATTCGTATTGAAGAACAGCCCAACAAACCATGCATGGATCTTGGTGGTGTTAGAGATATTACTGTTCGTGCAGGTGAAGATTTCAGCATTCATGTTCCATACGTTGGATTCCCGAAACCAACTGCCACTTGGTTCGCAAACGACACTATTCTGGATGAATCCGATAGCAGAGTATTCCAACAACTTTCTGATGATTCTGCTAGCATTGTTGTAAAGAATTCCAAACGTGGCGATACTGGTCAATACAGATTGCAGCTGCGTAACCAATCCGGTTTTGATACTGCCACAATCAATGTACGTGTTTTGGATAGACCTGGTAAACCAGAAAATCTTCGTGCCGATGAGTTCGGCGGAGATTCCCTTACTCTGTTCTGGATGCCACCAAAAGACAATGGAGGCGCAGATATTACTAATTATGTTATTGAGAAGAAGGAAGCTAGATCCCCAACTTGGTCTAAAGTTAGTAGCTATGTAACAGTTCCATTCTGCAGAATACGCAATCTGACCCTTGGACGCGAATACGAATTCCGTGTCATGGCTGAAAATCAATACGGACAGTCCGAACCCGCAATGACATCTGATCCAATTAGAGCCAGACATCCATTTGGTAATTTTAATTGTTACCATTCTATGACTGTTTTATTTTTACACTTTTTTTTCGTTTCTAATTAGATGTACCCACTGCACCTGGCACTCCAAGGAGTATTGAAACCAGTGAGGATTCTATTACCATCCAATGGACCAAACCTCGTCATGATGGCGGTTCACCAATCACTGGTTATGTTATCGAGAAGAGATTATTGTCTGAAGATAAATGGACCAAGGCTTCTCATGCTCACGTGCCAGATCTCAGTTACAAGTATATGCGCTCATCCGCAACGTACTTAACATTATTTTAATTACTGAATTTCTTGCAGGGTAATTGGATTGATTGAAAATCACGAGTATGAATTCAGAGTTGCAGCCGTCAACGCTGCCGGACAAGGACCTTGGAGTTCATCCTCTGATATCATCGCGTGCCGTGCTCCACCATGTATGTATATTAGAAATATATCTTAAAACATCGCGTACATTTACACTAACTATATTTCATTATGCGAATAGGTGTACCGAAGATAACATCTGATCTCAGTATTCGTGATATGATTGTCATCGCTGGTGAAGAATTTACAATTACAGTACCGTTCATTGCTGTTCCTAAACCTAAGGCTTTATGGACTATTAACAGCACAGAAGTATTCTCCGACAGTAGAATTAAATATGAGACAACCGACACAACGTGCACATTCCATAACAAATGTGCTAAACGCTCTGATACAGGAAATTACACTATCAAACTGATCAACAGTGAAGGATCAGATTCTGCTTCATGCAGAGTATTGGTTGTCGACAAGCCTACACCACCTGTTGGACCTCTGGACGTCTCTGATATCACACCAGACACTTGCACTCTGTCATGGAAGCCGCCAATGGATGATGGCGGATCACCAATTACCAATTATGTTGTAGAGAAATTAGATCCGAGCGGAGTAAGTATTTTATCATTAATTATTATAGTCGGTGTCTTTTTCAAACAGTTATTAAAATCTAATAAGTACTGGCTAGTATAATAATAATATGAATCTAATTATTATGTTTGTTTTAGATTTGGGTTAAAATCAGCAGCTTTGTACGTAGTTGTCATTATGATGTCATGGGTCTGGAACCTAACAAAAAGTATAGTTTCCGCGTCCGTGCCGAAAATCAGTACGGTGTTAGCGAACCATTGGAAACTTTGGAACCAATTACTGCCAAATTCCCATTCACTGTACCAGATGCCCCAGGTGCACCACGCGTCACCGATTGGGACTCAAGTACTATTACTCTCACCTGGGACAGACCACGCAGCGATGGTGGTTCCCGTATCCAGGGCTACAAACTCGAATTCAGAGATGTTGCTGAAGATACACAATGGCGTGTTGCCAACGATTATCTCATTAAAAATAACACCTACGACTTGTATAATATGCAAGCTGGACACGAATATGAGTTCAGGGTCCGCGCTAAGAACGCAGCCGGCTTCAGCAAACCATCTTCATCATCTAACAAATTCAAACTTAAGGGCAAATTCAACGTGCCATCACCACCTGGAACACCTAAAGTTGTCAAGGTCGGTAGGAACTATGTTGACCTCACCTGGGAACCACCTACACATGATGGTGGTTCTAGAATTACTGGATACATTATTGAGAAACGCGAGATCGGTAGCGCCATTTGGATTAAGTGCAATGACTACAATGTCACTGACACTTCCTACACTGTACTCAATTTAACAGAACGTTCTGATTACGAATTCCGTATTTTCGCTGTAAATGCAGCTGGTAAGAGTGAACCTAGCACATGTACCACTCCCGTTAAAGTATGTGAAGTTGTTGATGGCGAACAACCAGAGTTCGTGCGTCATTTGTCTAACGTATCAGTACCGTTGGGCAAACCATTCTCCTTGGAATGCCAAGCCACTGGAAACCCAATACCAACCTGTCGCTGGTTAAGAAATGGACGAGAGATTTCAATGGGCGGACGCTTCCGTGTTGAAGCCAAAGCAGGCAATTTCTGGTTGCATATCTCCGATATCTGGGATCAAGATGATGGCGATTATACTTGCGAAGCTTCCAACTCTATGGGATCAACAACAACTACTTGCAGGCTTAAGATCGGAAGTAAGTATACTTTACTTTCTAAACTTTATCATTCATATATTTTATCTTGTGCATTTACAATATACTTATGTTGTAATTATTTTTTTCAGCACCACCACGCATTGAGCGTATGCCTGGTGATTTATACTTACCAGAAGGTGACAACAACAAAATTAAAATCTATTATTCTGGTGATCAACCGATGGAAGTTACTCTTTCTAAAGATGGTCGCAAAGTGGACCAATCTGACCACATTAAGTACACAATATTCGACGATTACCTAATTATATTCATCAAGGACATCAAGAAAGATGATGCTGGCACTTATACATTGACTGTAAAGAATGATAGCGGTAGTGTATCAGCCAGCTTCACAGTGTACATCACTGGATTGCCTGGACCACCAAATGGACCACTTGATGTTACCGACATCACTAAACATACCTGCACTCTCAGCTGGAAGCCACCAAGCTATGACGGTGGCCTGCGTATTACACACTATGTTGTTGAACGCAAGGACGTTAGCTTAACGCACTGGATAATAATCAACAGCAACTGCAAGGACACAACTTTCACCGTACAGGGTCTTACTGAAGGTCAGGAATACTTGTTCCGTATAATGGCCGTGAACGACAACGGTATGGGACCGGCATTGGAAGGTACCAACCCAGTCAAGGCTAAGGCACCATTCGATCCTCCATCTGCACCTGGAATCCCGAAAGTCACCGAAGTTGGTGGCGATTTTATCAACTTGGAATGGGATAAACCTGTATCTGATGGTGGTGCTCGCATTCAAGGTTACTGGATAGATAAACGTGAAGTTGGAAGCAACGCATGGCAACGCGTCAACGTAGCCATTTGTCAACCAAACATGATTAACATCTCCAATTTGATTGAAGGACGTCAATACGAATTTAGAGTATATGCACAAAATATTGCTGGACTGTCTGAACCATCTTCTGCTTCCTCATCTGTTAAGATTATTGATCCTCTGGCTGCTAAAGCACCTGAAGTTGTCAAGCCACTTAGAAACGTTAACTGCATTCAGAATCATAACGCACACTTCCAGTGCACAATCACTGGTCTGCCAAAACCAACTATCACCTGGTACAAGGGCGCACGTGAAATCACAAGCGGCTCCAGATATCACATTTACGCTGAAGATGACGTCTACAACTTGGTTATCAGCGATGTGTACGGTGAAGATGCTGATGAATATGTCTGCCGTGCCGTGAATAAGGGCGGTGTGAAATCTACACGTGGAGAACTTATGATTATGAGTAAGTTATATAATGTATAATTAAATAATAGATATTTATCTATAATTTTTTTGTAGCTGCACCAAAACTGAACGTACCTCCAAGATTCCGCGACACCGCATTCTTCGACAAGGGTGAAAATGTTGTTATTAAGATTCCATTCACTGGACATCCTAAACCAAAGATTACATGGGTACGTGAAGGCGAGGTTATTGAATCGGGTGGTCACTACTCAGTAGAAGTCAAAGAACGTCATGCTATACTCACAATTCGTGATGGCAGCAAATTGGATAGTGGACCATACAGGATCACAGCTGAAAATGAACTTGGACAAGATTCTGCTATCATTAAAATCCAAATCAGCGGTAAGTCACAAACACTAAAATCGTTTTCGAACTTTCTTAAATGTGTTTATAATTTTGTCCAGATCGTCCTGATCCACCAAGATATCCAGTTGTCGATAATATTGGTGTAGATTCTTTGGCTCTGTCCTGGAAGGCACCAGTATGGGATGGTGGTAGCAACATTACTAACTACATGGTAGAGAGACGTGAACACCCCATGTCCACTTGGATAAGGGTTGGAAACACTAGATTTACATCGATGGCCATCAGTGGCTTGGCTCCTGGTCACCAGTATGAATTCAGAGTTTACGCTGAAAACGTATATGGCAGATCAGAACCATCTGAAGTTAGCACTCTAATCACAACTAAAGACACTGGCAAGAAGATTGTCCAGAAGAGGAAATATGAAGTTGACGAAAACGGCAAAAAGATCCGTACCAATGCTTCTGATACTATTAAGGATTACGATCAATACGTTTTTGATATCTATTCTAAATATGTACCACAACCAGTTGAAATTTCTAGCAACAGTGTCTATGACTCTTATGATATCTTGGAAGAAATTGGAACCGGAGCATTCGGTGTTGTGCACCGCTGCAGAGAACGTAAAACTGGAAACATATTTGCGGCTAAGTTCATTCCTGTTTCTCATGCTATGGAGAAGGAACTTATCAGGAAAGAAATTGATATTATGAACCAGTTGCATCATCCTAAACTTATCAATTTACATGATGCATTTGAAGATGATGACGAAATGGTTCTGATATTCGAATTGTAAGTTAATTTTATATTCTATAAAAANNGGTGGTATATAGTTTAGCATGGTTAAGCAATTTTAAAGGAGAGTTGTCAGCTCCCACCTGGGCGGCAAGATTGTTCTCACTCATATTCATTCTAAATGATTTCACTGGAAAGTTAGAGCCATCAATAGCTCTATTCATTAATATACTTTTTCTTTTTACAGCTTATCTGGTGGCGAACTTTTCGAACGTATTACCGCTGAAGGTTACCAAATGTCAGAAGCCGAAGTAATTAACTACATGAGACAGATTTGCGAATCTATCAAACATATGCACGAAAGGAATATAATTCACTTAGATATCAAACCAGAAAATATTATGTGCCAGACCCGTAAGAGCACTAATATTAAACTGATTGACTTCGGCTTGGCCACGAAATTAGACCCTAATGAAGTTGTTAAAATATCAACTGGTACTGCCGAGTTTGCCGCACCTGAAATCGTGGAACGCGAACCGGTTGGTTTCTATACCGACATGTGGGCCGTTGGTGTGTTAGCCTATGTTCTGTAAGTAATATTCATATATTATAAATATGGTAAATACAATGGAATTCAATGTAATATTACTATCTACGGGTGTAGGTTGAGTGGATTGTCTCCATTCGCTGGGGATAACGACATTGAAACTCTTAAGAATGTCAAAGCTTGTGACTGGGACTTTGATGAAGAATCATTCTCTAACATCTCTGAAGAAGGAAAAGACTTCATCCGTAGATTATTAATTAAGAACAAAGAGTAAGTAATTTCACTAAATGAAAAAATAAAATAGTTACTCGTAGAAAAATATTAATAAAATACTCATTGTAATTACAGAAAACGTATGACTGCCCAAGAATGTTTGTTACACGCATGGTTGATCGGAGATCACAGTGATCGCAACCAAGTTATTGCATCTTCCCGATACACTAGAATTCGTGACCAGATTCGGGCCAAATACGATAACTGGGATTCATTCTCTCTGCCCATTGGTCGTCTCTCAGAATATTCATCATTGCGTAAACTACTTATTGAGAAATACAAAATACATGAAACATCATTCGGTACGTATACTTACATATTGATTTAACATGAAGCAATTAAAATGTGTTCAGTTGTTTGGTACTGATAATGACGAATATGTGTTGATTATAGATCGCAGACAGGCGGCGCCAAGGTTCGTGATCAAACCACAAAGTGCCTTCTGTTACGAAGGACAAAGTGTAAAACTTTATTGTCGCATTATTGCTATTGCCACACCGACCGTATCCTGGTCACACAACAACCAGGAACTCAGACAGAGTGTCAAATTCATGAAACGATACGTAGGCGATGACTACTATTTCATTATCAACAGAGTGAAACTAGAGGACAGAGGCGAGTACATCATTCGTGCGGAAAATCATTATGGATCTCGCGAGGAAGTTGTCTTCTTGAATGTTCAACGTAAGTGTTATTTTAATTCAGTGTTGAATCATATCGTTTATTTACTGAAGAATAATAAATATATGGTGTTATCCAGCTTTGCCCAAGGTTATACCACAATACAAACCAGAAGTACAGCCAGTCCGTCGTCGTGAACCACTCCCATACACATTCTGGCAGGAAGAACAAGAATGTGCTCCGAGCTTCACTTTCCTTCTCCGTCCTCGTGTCATGCAAGAACGCGACACTTGTAAACTGTTATGTTGTTTGAGCGGCAAGCCAGTGCCGACCGTTAAATGGTACAAAGAGAAACGAGAACTTAGCAAATACGAATACAGCATGACACATTCTGATGGTGTTGTCACAATGGAAATTGTTGACTGCAAACCAGAAGATTCTGGAAAATACCGTTGCGTTGCTACCAACTGTCACGGCACCGATGAAACTACTTGCGTTGTAATTGTTGAAGGAGCAACCAGCACAGCTGAACAATCACAAATAGCTAATCAAATTTTGCATTCCGGAGGTACTAAATAACTATATACTTACGTATAAAGGATATATTTACTTATGTTTACGTTACAGATCGTAAATACATTGAACATCCTATCAAACCAGCACCACCCATGGTCAATGTAAGAAAGTCAAGCACAAGTTTCACAAGTAGCAGTCATCAACAATCATCATCAAATTATTCATCATCTAGCAGACAGTCAAATCTTAATGTTAACATTCAGTCGTCCAGCTTAAACATTAATGATTCTTCTGACAAACGTTCTATCAAGAAGTACGGAAGTAAATTAGATACCACAGGAAGTCCTTCTCGATCACGCAGTGCCACAAAGGAATTAGCATGTAAGTTAATGTGTTTTTAGTTATACAAATAAGTAATTATAGTGAAATAGAATAAATAAATAATTAAATAATTGTACTATTTTAGTGCCACCAGATGATTCTCTAATGTGCCCCCCGAAATTCAAAAGAGAATTGAGCAACTTGACTGTTGCTGATGGTGACAGCTTAACACTGTCTTGCACAGTATCAGGCGATCCGGAACCACAAGTCACATGGCATAAGGATAATAAGGTGCATAAACTTAATATAAGTTTATGAGTACATAGTCACAGATAATAAATGTTCATTTAATGTGTGTTTATTTGTCAAATGATTATATTCTTATCTTTTCCAGTTGTTGACTTCTTCCGACATTGTCGACCTTAAATATAAGAACGGCGTTGCCAAACTATCGATCAGTGAAGTATTCCCTGAAGATGAAGGCGAATATACATGTCGGGCAACTAATTCTCTCGGCACAACAGAAACCAAATGCAAACTGTCAATCAAACGTATGATCCTATTACATTAACATACCTATGCCACTATAATATTGTTCTTATTATAATTTATGTTTACAGCAATGACCAATGCCACTGGAGGAAAGAAGGGCAGCAGCACTGACAAACCACCGAAGATTGTGAGCCATCTGCAGTCAGCGTTTGTGATGGACGGTGAACCGGTCACGTTATCGTGTCGCATTATTGGAGCCGATAAATTCGATGTCGTATGGTTACACAACAACAAGGAAATCAAACCCAGCAAAGATTTCAATTATTCCAATGAGGCAAACATCTACAAACTCCAGATCGCTGAAATCTTCCCTGAAGACTCCGGTGCATACACATGCGAGGCTTTCAATGATGCCGGCGAAAGTTTCAGTTCATGCACACTGAATGTAATGGTACCTGGTGAACAACCCAAAAGCCCTGTGTTCAAAACATTCCCTACGTCAGCCACAGTCAACGAAGGGGAGTCGGCAAGCTTCCAAGCGGAGACTGAGGACGTACCTCTGAAGTTGACTTGGTTCAAGGATGGCAAGGCTGTGCCCGAGTCCAGCTCCAAGTATAGGTTTACAATGGAAGGTAACAGGTTCAACTTGCAAATCGTAGCATGTGACTCGAGTGACATCGGCCAATATCAAGCCAAGGCCATAGGTAAGAAGGGTGAGACTTTCGCTGCATTCTCACTGAACGTTTGTGCACCAGGGGACCAATGTTAGGTATGTATTATGTCATCGAATATGATATCGTATATTTATGAATTTTATTATAATTTCAGTGATGTCTCGAAATGGAGCAGAAACGAACGACTTGCTATTAATGTGTAAGAGAGCTTATAATATTCCATATGCCTACGTGCACATTAAGCAAGAATCTGTATAAAATTCGTTTTATGTATTATATGTTACTTGTATAAATTACGTGTATTGTATGTATTGTGTGTTTTATGTAGCAGCTAGCTAAAGCTAAGGCAACATAACGTATTTATAATTGTACCGTACTGTATTGTACTGTACTGCATACTGCATGTGTTGCATGATACCGTGTGTGGTGAGGTGTGCCGTAGATCCACCGATGTCTGTCAGCATCCTCATCAACAACAATGCCAACAACAACAACAACATCAACAACTGACTATCGATCCATCTAACCATTCGTACATCGAAGTGACTGCGGCACACTATCTCTACATCGGCATCATCCACCACTTATAATTCTCTCTCTCTCACAGATACACATGCTCAGCTCACACATTCACGCGCACACACAACACGTACACTTACCTAATTCACTCGAATTATTCATAATACGAAATCGCTAATGGCTTCTGCAACAATCGAGATTATTGTCTATTTTATTTTACTTTATTTCTTTACGAAAAATCTCAAATAATACTAACGAAAGTCACAAATATTTAGCGTGGTTATTAAATTATCATTATTTATGTTTTCACACTGCATTATTTACCTTTTACGCCACTTTACCACTTCTAAAAACTGTATCATATTATGTAAAAATATACATTGAATAATTGAAAATTGTGTTTTCATTTACTTTTATTATGGATTACACTTAGTAGTATTCTTCAAATTATAACATAAAACTTTAAAATAACACATGGAACTTTGGCACAAAAAATAAAGTCATATATCTACATATATTTATAAAATGCTCATTGTTATTAATTTTATTCAAAATCATCTATTTTCTAGACAGTTTATGCGATAATGATTTTGATATGAAATGCATCTTATAGATGAATGTGTCCTGTTTACTTACGTACTATAATCTATATTTACTTAATATACAATGTATTATCACAAAGTTATTTCCTGGAGGGCAGGAAAGATGAACGGGCAGCTACGTTAAGTTGTACGTTTTGCACGCCCGGTGATGGAACGGGTCGTGCTCGACTAGCTTCAATAGCTTCCCTGTTCAACCACCAAAATGGTTTCCGTTCTTCTGGCCACGTATTAATTTGGTTTACAAGGTCAACATTGCCGCGAGCATCAATCGGAAGTCGGATAGTGGTTGTAGACACTTCCGGCATCCCGTTACGGTTTCCTATATCTACATTTTCGCTTTCCGGTGCCTTGAAACGAGGTGACACATCGGGATATCGCACCGGTTTTGGTACATAAGGCGGTCTTTGACTAACAACGACCACAGCCATCATGCAAGCCACAAATATACTTGTTGCGAAATACTGTAAAAAAGAAATATACATAACAATAACAAAAAAAATACAGGAAAAAGTACGAAATATACATACTAGTTGACCTTAAAACACTTATAAGACAAAAACCCGTTTTATGCATCATACAGAAATGAAATAAAAACGTGAGACCACAATTGTTTCCCGATAAAACATGAATAAATCAATATTAAATACGTAATTATATAATCTTTTATATTATTAAAACAATAGAAGTTGAAACATGTCGTTTCAACAATACATGTTACATGTTTTCAATTTTGTCATGAAACAATAGTATTAATAAACAATTTTTCCATAGTAAAATTATCAATATAATTACTTCATACTTCATACTGTGTGTAATATTTTTATAGAGTTATGGTTCAACGATAATGTTATCAACTAGATTATATTATGAATTTTATGAGGGCCATCCTGTGCAAATATAGT
>JAGJTL010000016.1:2659479-2669614 GCA_022063505.1 Calosoma granatense
TTGTGTGCATCACGATGCGGCATCTCAGTTGCAGCATCGAAATGCCTAGTGTGAACGCCTTTAATGCTTGCATTTTGATGCGGCAACTCAGTTGCAGCATCGAAATGCACAAGTGTGAACCCCGCATTACATAACTTTTAGTTTCTTTGTAAAATCTTGTACTATTTAAGCACCACTGGTTAATCGAAGAATTACTAGTTTCAATATATAATGTAAGGTATGTAAGTGTAATTTAGAATAACTAAATTTCATGTCACTATTGACATACCGTTTTGTTGCGTGTCAAATTCTTGGTCGGATCTGGAGAAACAAGATACATACAAAAAAATATAATTCCACCATTCTGGTATGTCATTTTGTTTATGTTATATATTTTATAAACGTGCATATTTATAATGGACTGGTAGTAGTGGTGAAACTAAAATGTATCATATGTTCAGCAAATAAAAAATTGACTTTCTTTCGTAGCAGATTAAACAGTGGATGCTTAAAGTACACGTACCTGGAATCGTTGCGGTATCGTGATCCCATTGTGTGGGTCCAGGTTCCTTTTTTTGATACTTTTTCTTGACTGCGAATCTGCGCAAAGTAACCATGCCATATCTAAACAACGTTAACATATTTACAAAAATTCAAAATATTGTCAAAATACAATAATGTGTTTCCAATGTATGAATATGAAAACTTACTCTATTACTCATTCTCAGGCTACGTTCAGATTCCACATTTAGTGATCTTACGTCAGTAATCACGAAAAGTTTGTCTTTATCTTCGCCAGTAATTTGAGGTTTTACATCAAATAATTTGGACACATTCATTTCATTGTCCGTCTTGATACGTTTCACAGGAGATGGTATATCGTCATCATCAACGACCTTAAACAAGAAAATTTCCAATTCATAATCTTAATAAACAAACATTTTTATTTATATCAGATGAAATAAAGTGTACAGTGATTTAAGTAAACACCTGGTAACATGTGACTCATAGTGGGCAGTAATACAGAAATGGCATTATGTCAAATCTATTAAATATCATTTGCAAGATGCGGAAACAAATAACCAAATACCTAGTTATCCGATTTAATTATGAAGTAAAATAAAAATGTTCAAAACAAAACAACTTACCACGATTTCATCTTCGTCGGAATCCAAATTGATAGTAGATTCTACTACGTAACTAGTTGTAGTAGCCTGAACACTAGACTTGGAACAAGTTTCAGCTGGTTGTAAAGTAATAGTGAAGTGTGAGGTAGATAGAGTGACTTGTGCAGTAGAGCTGGTTCCTGTACGAGAAGCTGCACTACTCCATGCTTCTGTAGACGTGGATGTAGTTGGAGTTGTGGCAGTCGGTTGTGTGGTGGTGGATGCGATGTGGCACGCAGTGCACGTCCATTTGCTATCTTTGGTTAACAAGCTGCATCTCATATGTGTTCCTTGTGATCCGCAAGTAGGGCAGATAACCAGAGCCCATCTGAAAATAAATACATCCACTGTATATAAAACACAATTAAAAAACAGATACATTTTGCTAGAAAACATATCATTTCTAACTTTTGTTTAACTAAAGAAGAATGAAATTTTCTTACCTGCCCTTTCCCGCATGTTTCCTTCCACGTTCGCACAAGCACTGTTCGGCATTACACTCCTCGTGACTGTATTCTAACTCTTCAAATGCGTTAGGCACCAGTTCCCA
Source organism: Calosoma granatense (assembly GCA_022063505.1). Lineage (NCBI taxonomy): Eukaryota > Metazoa > Arthropoda > Insecta > Coleoptera > Carabidae > Calosoma > Calosoma granatense. The sequence goes on from JAGJTL010000016.1 coordinate 2,661,175, forward strand.
GGATGCATCACTACAGGAATGTGAAAATGAATTGATAATGCACAGAATTGATGACAAGTTACTTGTAAATTTACTTGCAAACGTTACGTGCTGATAAATGGTCAAGTACGAAAGGTCTCAGAATTACATTTAAAATCTGTTTTAAGAAAAATGTTTAAAAATCGCAAGCCAGATAATGTATATCATATTGATCTTACCGATCTGGAATAAATACACCGAAGTGTTTCATCGTTTTCTGGAATAACGTAGTGTTGTTACATACAGGACACTTACAAAAATAACCGGCATTTAAAGCCATTTTCTAAAAAAGAAAACACAAACATATTTAATTCATTCCTCGTCCTATGCAAGCGATGTTTCATTTCATTGATATTTTGTTCAGTGGTTGATTTATGCTGTGACTGATCGAAACAAATATGCCACTATGTTATATGGGGTAGCAAAGTAAACTAACCTGAACACATGATTTGTGAAAGAAGAACTTTTTACAACATGGAGGATTAATAACTTCCGTCCAGCAATTTAGATCCACACTATCATAACAAATCGGACATTCCAGTGGTTCCTCGGATTTCATAAATTTCTGTCGTGGACGGTGGCTGACGCAGTGTGATCTTACAGATGTAAATAATTATTAGTACAATTAGGTTACTATAGTTGTTACATATGTATTACATGAATCGACCGAAGAATTGGTGACCGGAGCGATTTCGTATACCACATGGCAAGTGAAATTTTATGCGGCAATTTTTTGTTCCACATAGGACCGAAGCTCCAATCTTGTGGCAATATGTACACAACTAAAGAACACATTACAAATAAATAAAATTCACTGCAACACCAGACGAAAATTATAGCATATAACATTTTCCCAGACAATTACATTTTACATACATTCAAACAATGCACAATAGTTATCTACAGAAAGTTAAATATTATATTATCTGTTCCGTAGTTCATTTTGAATATTGTTAAAAATATTAATAAGCAAGTCCTTGTTATGAACTCGTTTCTAAACTATTCTATACTATAGAAAGTTACTTACTCGACTCTTTGCCCGTCCCAACTCATCCATAATATCTTTCGGCAAAAAGCCCAAAATACCCTCGTGATCGTCTCCACTCTGTGTTATTGTAGTTGCCAATAACTATAATGACAAGAATATAAACAATAGAATTACATTCTACTAAAGACTCTTGATACTGCCATTAGAGGAACAATTAATGCCTAGTCTTAGGGATCACGTAACATTATAGATGTTTATAGTTAAATCAAATAACATGATTACATTTTAAACATCTTTTACAATGTCAAATACTAGTTTCAGTACTTACTAAGCAATAGTAGTGGGCCGAAAAACACTGGTAAGTTTTCATTTCGCCTAAGTTGAGTGGATCCTTCAGGTTTGTGTGGCACAAACAACAAGTCATTTTGTTTTAACACTAAAATCCTGCACAAAAATATACGAAACAAATGTAAATAATTATAATTTTATACATACATAACATCACGCCTTTCTCATTACTGGGGTACCAGACCCTTTATTTTACACACATTTACCAGCTATATTCTACATAAATCATTTATACATTGCTGCGCACTCTGTCCACGAGATTTCTGCATTACATTCATTTACATTTTCAGAATCGTTCGGTACCTTCTTGTTGCACCACATACACGTCTCAAAAATTTCATTTCTACTGCAGTTACCCTCGTTTTATTCCTACTATCCCATACTTAACATTCACTTATATATATTAAAAAGGCAAGGAGACATCACACAAACCTGTTTTACTTCTATGTCGATACTATTATAATTTTATGCAGTATCCAAAGTGTAATTTATCTAAAGATTGAAAAACTGGTATAACCATTGATACATGCATGAAAAATGTCAACATACACGTATGTTAACAAGGCTTATACTACCATAATCAAAGTTATTTGTCTTTCAATAATCAAAATGATACATCCATGACATTACCTTTAATCAACTATAAAAATTCGTTAACAAATATTTCATCTAATAATCGCGAGCTGTCACAACCCAATACCATACAACTGATACAATTGCCGTATAAACAAGGCAGTAATGGGCGCGAAACTACAGACTGAAAGTTGCCTTCAGTTTTCTTCAAATAAAATGAAGAAGAAGATACTGAGTCGATAATAAACACTTTTCATAAATTTTGATTATTTACAGTTAATTGTTAATACCAAAAACGAAGTTCCTATTTTGAATGAAGCACATACTAGCAAGTACTATGTAATAATGATAATAATACGGAAGCATAAAACGTACGAAATGTACAAAATGGACGTTTAACAAGTTGTATACTTACTTCACATAAGATGGCTGTAGCTATATGGCGATTCAAATTAATTTTTCTCGCTATCCAACCAGCAATATATGGCGTCACGAGAGGGATAAGTTGATAACGCAGAGTGTGTTGTAGCTGCAAATATTGATATTTATACTTCATATTTGAATTGTTTAAATGGACTAGTTATTCGCAATAAGTAATATGAAGACAGTTATGTACTAAAAATACTGTTAAAGTGATAATTGTTCGATATGTTTATGTTTTGGTGAACATAAGATTAGAATTTAAAGAATATTTTGAATACTTATGTGTTCAACATACATCAAGATGTGTTATAGAAAGAGAAGATGTTATCAATGCAGGACATACTATTATTATGTTGCCAAAACAATAAATAATTATAGAATGATACAATAATTTTCAAATTAATTTTTCCCACCTTTTTTTATATATATGCAACCAGTAATATATAATGTCACGATAGCGATAAATTTATAAATATGAGTGTGTTGTAGCTGTCAATTAGTGATAGTTTTAGTTTATATTTGAATTGAGTAAATTTATATGCGCACTAAGTAATACAACATACGGAATGTCTAATTTAAGTTTCAGAAAAACTAAAAATACTCTACTATACAGAAACAAAAAATGTACACGTTTGTCCGTTTTGATCTCTCCTACGAGTGACACTAATGTATTTAGTAACATAAAAGAATGAATTCCAGTTAAACTGTTCAAATGATTCTCTTGTTCTACAAATTTACAAATTGTTACGCAATCACTGGTGTTAACTTGAACTGCAGTCACTAAATTGTTTGTCCTGAATATCCACCTGAATAACTACATCTCTGTATTCCTTTGCAGGTGTTACAATTACATGAGTTTCATCTACTTTATCTGAGCTTTCAACATTGCTAATGTCTCTAACACTTGTAGTGGTACTTGTTATTTCAGTCACACGTCTATTAAGCAATTGTTATTGTCTAGCATTTTTTCTAGTTTGTGTGATATCCTTCTGTAATTTTGTTGGGTCATGATTACGGGTCGGTAGATTTTCAGTGGGGACTGATGTCAGTTGATTTAAAATGCAGTGAACATACTCTCATGAACACCGAACTTTTCTTTTCCATACGCAAATTAGCTTCCCACATTTTGCGTCAGTCGCACAGCTGAACATTTCCAAAGTTATCTGTCACTTCAATTTTGTCTCCATGTTTTGCAAAAGACTGGTACATTACACTATTGTCCGTATTCCGAACTGACTTACAGCCGGATACACAACAGTTAACGTTGCTTTTACACAGTTTCTTCTGTTTTTCCATTGTAAAGTTACTGTAGATAGCATTGTAAATATATCAAAAGTCAAAGTTTTACCCCTCTCGTGACGTCACATGTTTAGTTCATATTTTATCCGCTAGTAGCGTATCGCTAAGCTTGAATCGTCAATAGCAAATTGAGAAATTTGTATATGAAATTACAAACTAGAATATAATATGTATATTAATCCAGAATCTGTGAAAAATATTATATATGAATAAGACAGGAAAATGATCTAATTAAATGAATTATCTGTATTTCTTTATTTTTTTTATTCAATATGTGACAATTTGTTTCAAAAATGTAGAACCAATAGAAATATTTGACTTGCTATAATGAACTGAGAGTACTACCAAAAACACTACACAGGTCTACATGATATTAATATTTGCTTATGATATATATTAATCCTATTTACTTATACATATATGAAAAAAAATCAAATGAATCTATGAACATAATTTGTTTGAGGCAGAATAGTGTAGTTAAGTAGTAAAAAACACTCTCATAATGTCAATAAACTATATAATCGGGGCAAAATTTCAAATTTATGTAAAAACAATTTCACAAACCTGTATAAAGGATCCGCATACGTATAAATAAAATATTAATCTTTTGTAAAATTCATTGATAATAATCTAGGAATATTAAAAAACTGATAAATATGCATATCATAGATTGAATACTAATTAAATACTTCATGTGCAGCTTAAAAAAGTGCACTATTCCGTATATGTAAGTTCATGACGTTCACTACTAGAAGATTTTCTTTATCAAAAGATTTCACATCGGCATTGGATGCGGAACTGGTGGATTGGTGACCACGGCTGCTTGTGGTGATGGTGGAGTCGACGTTTGATTGGAATCCGTTGACTGTGGCATTGATGTTAATTGCGAACTTCCGCTACCTAAGTACAGTTCATATATTAGATATGAATCATTATCAAACGACAATAATTAAACCAGCACAAGCATTTGATATTTGTCAATATTGAAAACTGATATTATTCAGTATAAAAGTAATTTACTTGTTGTAGTTTGGGACGAGGCGGCTGAGCCTGGTGGATGAAGTACGGGCTGGTGCCACTGTCCACCTCCTTGTTCCGCTTGCAGTCGCTGATGTGCTTGTTGGCGTGCTCTAAACTCTGCAGCCTTCAATTGTTCTAAATGAAATTGCTGTCTCTCCGTAATCAGTTGTTGTCGTTGATATTCCAAACCTTCCCTTTCCCGTTCCATAGTCGTTTCCAGTTCTTCGAAATGACGTAATTTAATTTCTAACTTTTTCATCTGTGTCTCAACCAGCAATGCTACTAAAGATTTTATTTTTCTCTCTTCTACGGCTGCTAGATGTTTCGCTTTCACAGCGGCCGCTGCTAAAGCAGCAGCCGCTGCCATTTGCATCTGTGCATCTTTCACAGTTTTCTGAGCTGGTTCCAACTGACCACTTGTTCCTGTAGATGTACCCTCTTCTGAATCCTTACCGCTACTCTGATCTCGGCCAGTTTCACTTCGTACTTCCTCTTTCACGGTCAAATTAGGATCTAGCTTTATTTTTTCATCCAACTTATCAATTTCCATCGGTTCTGATCGCTCCAATCCGTTCTTCTTTTGATCTGCACAATCACTCACTGTTCCCGTAATAGATTTCTCACATTCATCTTCCTTAATGTCCGTGTCCTTCTTTAGTTTATCCTCTTCTTCTTTTTCAGGTAATGTTCCAGCAATTCCACTGCTCGCTAAGCCAGCTGCAGGATCAAACTTGCCATCGGATGATGATGCTTCCACGTTCTTCAAGTGAGCGTCCAATAATGCTGCGGGTACTTCGTCTTTAATATTAGCAAATTCTTCCATTGCAGATTTAGCAGCTGCCGCCGCAACCCTTGGATCAACTATGGAAGCTAGGAATGCAACAGTTGACATGATGGGATTTCCAGATTTACTGAACGGTATCGGTTGATAAGCTAACGGACCAAGTGCTCCACCTGCTTCATGATCTTCCAGGTATGGATCTTCAATCGGTAATCGAAGGAAATTTAAAATGCACTCATCTTGTGTTCTCGTACCGACATGTTCACAAACTTTGTTCCAGTCATCCTTGTACATTTCCAATCCTTCCAGAAGTAATAGTGTTTCTTGTTCTGTCCAGTCTCTGGTCAATGAGGCTGCAGTTTTGTTCCTCATAGCTGCTGGTTTCCTGACATACTGATCCAGTTTTAGTCCGAAGTGTACTGGTTGTTCACTATCAACCTTCTTGGAGTCGTTCTTATCCAAGTCAAGCAGTGATTTAGCCGCACTGGGCTGTGGTGTTTTTGTCGGGTTCACAGGCTGCAAACCAGATGGCGTGTCTGATAACACATGGAAATGGGATGTGGGCGGTGGCCCCATAGCAGTTGGCCTTGATTCAGTGTCCACTTGATAATTGATAAGACCCCATTGTTCAAGAAATGCATGAACTCTCATTATAGCGCATACATCACCTGCAAGATTTCGTCTGCATGCCGTACTAGTGATATACTCTGTCGGATTTAACCGATATGTATCTATCATGAAATTTCTATATGCCAAATAGATTTCCGGTGTTTTTGATTTATTCTTCCCGTTGAAGAATTCCGGTAGAGCTCTTTTCTCAATGACATGGATTGAATTATAATCGAACCATGCAGAATAGGAAGGTACAACAATATGATGCGTCTGTTCCGTCACATTATCCTCTTGACCGTCATCCTTACTCATAAATTCCTGTGTATTCGTGTCACTGGTTTTGCCTGTCTGTGAATCTTCACCCTTGTCTTCAGTTTCCTCAATATCAGTCATAGAGCCACCTTTCAGCGGCTGTAGTTCGTGATCTTTCTTATTACTGACACTAGTGGTGGCACAGGGTTTCGCTACTGTTACTTCTACAATATTCGGCTCAGGCACCGGATCGTCCATATCTTTCGTCAGATCTTCTGTTTCGGTATCTTCACCGAATCGGTGTTTCTTATTTCCAACAGCTGGGCTACGTCCACTTTTCCGTTTACCCTGTTTCAGTGTGGGCGATGGTGATCGTTTCCGTTTCTGTTTCTTTTTACTACGATCAGGATCGGCCGCCGGATTCATTAGATCTTCTACAGACATACGTAGTTTATGTGTTTTCTTACGGCCCGATTCGTCCACTTCATAATCCTCTTCAGTCATCCATTCGTTATACTGATCACTATCGAGTAACCACGTAACATTAACACGCCATTGACCGACGTGCTGCACTGTATTCTCCGGTACATCCAAGCCCAGCTCAGTGTTTACCCATGTATCGTATGAGTCAGGAAAGTAATACCAATGAAACATTACATTTTTATCTCTTCGCATAGTCGGTCTTGCATATTCCTCTTCCAACGGATCACAGTGTGGAAACAGAATGTGTGTAGCATCATCTTCTGTTTCAGTCCATATACCCTGATGTCGTTTAATAATTTCTTTTGCTTTTGAAGCTATTCCCTTATCCACTTCGGGTCTAACATACACTGAAGGAATTATATAGCATTTATTTTGCACTAAAGTACGTTCAATGGCCACAAACATTTCTGTATTTCTGTCCAAACGCGACGGACTCTACATAAAAATTAATATTACTTATAAATAAATACAACAAATGTATTATGCACTTTACATACCTGTAAATCAAATCTGCGCCATCCTTGTTCGCTTTTATAACGGTAAACAGTGCCCAAAATATGACACAGACCGCCATTGGCTTTAAAATCCATAAAACATTTCATCTGCAATGTAATTGTAGTTAGGACACACTGTTAACTTACTAAAAATTATTAAATACTTACAGGAATTCTAGTAAGGGCAGGTTTCGGAGCATTTTTACTAAGGTTATCCTCTTGGAATTGCAATAACTGAATTACTAGAGTTGCTAAACTTTTGTTTGTTGGTGGATCCGCTTGAACATACTAAAATAACAGATAAACAAAAACCAACATTTACCACACAATATTCGATATATTATGCACATTAACCAAATAAATGTAAACAGTAGTTTGTTGTCGAATGCATTAACGCTTTACCAACCTTTTTACAGTTTTTCAACAACCATAGTCGCACTACGTCAAATAATGTAATTGTTTCAGGCGATTCAAAAAATTTCGAGTTTGGACTGCCGTCTTTTTTCGGCCCAAATGCTATCATTTTAACACAGCACTATCAAATTCTTTATATGTCCAAGCTATACTCTACCACCATATTTAATCCAAACCTCAAAAGATCTTGTTGTATATGTTTCTAGCGGTTTCTAGCCATCTAGTGTATCTTTCACGTACCAGACAGTAATAAACAGAATGAAACAGTTAAAAAAGTAGATGATAATGTACGTCAGCCTATGTAAATAGTAATCGAATAAATTTTACAGTATTTTATGTAGAAAATAATTCATCTTTCTACAAAATTTTAAAATATTTCTTATTTAAATACACATACACATTTTGAACGTTCATGTTGGCTGCACCAGATATGATTCTTCTTTATAATATATGTGTATATGTTATTTGCCTTGGTTAAAAATATTACTATTAACACACTAATAAGTTCATTAAAAATATTCCGAACTATAAAACTTTTAAAATGTAGTATCAATATATATCATTTTATTTAATTACTTAATTAGTTTTTTAAATATATTTCTTCGGTGGGAGACGGTGATGCAATTTTTCTTATTTTTCATGTTGTAATCATTTAGTAATAATTGTTACTACTAGGTTACTAGCACGTGTTGTTTCTTAGTATCACTTAGTATGCTGTCAGTGACAGCAAGTGAC
>JAGJTL010000016.1:2708460-2728037 GCA_022063505.1 Calosoma granatense
TGTGTCAGCTCTGACCAATGAAAGATTTCTATCACAAACTCCAGATAGTACCTAGACAAATGACAGCAATACAGCAATACAGAATGAAGTGTGATGAGGCGTAAGAGTAAAACAATGTCATAGAGAAACAATCATGCAACAAAATCGAACTATTGATATTTCACACAAACTAGCACCACGTCCATTTTCCAGCCACGTCGCGTCATGTATCCACATTCTTGTCGCTGCTTGCCGCAGATTACAAAGATACTTTGTTTCCAACAACGTTATTTTACTAAAACCGACATTATATATTTATATTACACTTAATTAAGGCATCGTTTACATTACACAGAAATTTGTTAAGCTCATACATATTATTGCCTACAATTTCACGACTGACCGCGAATTATAATAGAACAATCAACAAGAAAGAATCAACAGAACGAGAAACAAGTGATTATTAGTTCAGCATGATTGTTTAACAGAAACCCGAATTCTAGCATAGCATCACTCTATCACCATCCAGTCCGGTCTCTCGTAGTCAAGCTGCTGGCGCGATGTGAAAACAAAGTATCAGAGTACATTTTACATATACATACATGTATATATATACCGAGTACAATATTAGTAGTACATTAGTATATAGTAAGAGAGTCAGAAAAAATATCTGTTTCACTTCACCGATAGATAGATAACACACGGATATGATGATATGACAGTGTGATGATAATAATTCATTGATGTACGGGCGCGCACTTGTTCATATAATAACAGACAGCGAAAGCCAATGGGGGGATACAAAGTCTCGCAGCATAAGATATGAAAGAATGTTTATTATTTGATTGAAGCATCGGATAAGAATAACAACAACGAGTTGGATTAAGCGAACAACTTACAATCGCTGGGTTGAAAAACAAATCTACATTGTAAGTAGCATGTGAATGGCGCAATACATGTACCGGCTTATTCGTTTTGTTATTTTAGTCTCTTTACTTATAATATATAATTGAAGAACATCGGCCACGATAAACGCTACTCTATGTCAAATATAGTAAAATATAGATTCATTCAATACCTTATAATTATTAGTATAATAGTCACTATTTTACAAATGTTATAATTAAAAGAAATCAGGCAGTGACGAATTTAAATATAAATTATTATTTCTTTTCAGAGTTCCCAATATATAAATAGATAGATAGATAGATAGATACGTACATGAAACATAAATGAAATGACAAAACTACGAACTGTCAAACGTACAACTAAATACAAAACAATATATGTTACACGACGTGTTTCCATTAGAATCAAGTAAAAAAATATATTTATGTATGTATTTTCTAAAAAAACCAGTATGATTTAAACACACAGCCAAATGTTTCTGTCAAATAAAACTAAAATAAGGCATTCTAACCACGACGTTACCAACACCTTCACAACTACATATACTAATATAAAATCAGAGACAAACACAAAGAGAGACAGAGAGAGAGAGAGAGAGTGAGTGATCATTACTACTATCAACTAGTAGTAGCTAACAAAATTCAGTGCTCATCATGCGCATGGCGGGGAACCCTGAATAGCAGACTCATATCTTAAGTAAAGGATAATTCATACTTGTGTCAGTTATGTCTAATTGCTTACAACGAATGTGTGCATGAAAATTTCCAAATTCCACCAACGTCCCAGCAAGTGTGTCAAGCAGGCGAAATACACGAGAGGTAGTTTTATAATAATAAACAAAACGTAAGTGGATCATCGTACAATTACATATCGGTGACATACAAGTCACACGGCGGCAACTGATACTACAAAGTGATGATGCATCATGCTTCTCTGTGGTACGCGGGTGAATTCAACAAATGTATAAGTGCTACTGGAAAAGCAAAGAACTTCTACACTGCCGATGCCGGAACAGTTTTAAGAGAGGTTGCTGTTTAATAAGAGGTGATTCGGTGTAGGCTAAACATATGTAGCCATCGTGTTGGGCTGTGTGCTAGATGCGGGTACAGGGCCACTGGCTGCTAATGATTTCATGTTGTTAGGTACGTACTGACCGATGAACGATCCATCTTCAGTGAAACGTCCTATAAAATAATACAAACACATATCATATCAATATATGTATATATATAAATAGAATCCGTTACATTTAGCACTAGTTTATATCATTCATGTACATAGTAAACAGAAAACTGAACTAACAGATTTATGTTAAACATAGTTTAGAATGCATAGCGAGTATATGTGTGTGTATGTATGTGTGTGTAAATAATAAAAAATACCTGTTTCTGTCTCATACTAGTGTAGCATAGCCCTGTGATGTAGTCTCCCCACCTTTTCGTTGTCTACCATACTGGCCAATGAATGAACCGTCTTCATTCATACCTTCTATTGCACACCGAATTAAGAAACAAAAAAACAAAACAAAATAAAGAACTGAAAATAAGAATGACAGCTAGAAATAACTAACCTGTATCACCCTCTCCGTACTCGGCCATGGAGTCTGTATCACTCTCAGGGCCCACCTTCGGTTCACTACTCATGGATGCTCGTCCATGTGACTTATTGTCCAGACTGCAAACAAAATTATACAAATTGTAGGTTAACACATATAACGACATATATTTCAATGTATATTATTTCAGTACACGATTCAACTTGACGCACGAAGCTGCACGAAGTGCGCCGAGTCAACCCGAAGTTAACATTCGTGCGTTTTATGTTTAATAAACAAGCAACATACAGTGACTGACATTTTAATATGTAATATTGGCATTGAATACTTTGTGAAAAATAAATAATGTTACATACGGTTGTGAGTATTCATGGAATCCTCCTTCTTCAGGATAATCGTGTCTACCGTTGGCTTGTTCCCTTTCATGGACAGCGTATTTGCCACCACGGTTACGTTTGATAATGCACACAATGACAAGTACAAACAGGAGGAAAGCAATTGCTAACATCATACCAATAAACCAACCAGCCGTAGCTACATTTTCTCTCGGTTGAATAATAGGACCCTCTGCATAAACACATGAAACAATGAACAATTAACTCTGCGAAACATTAGTGTGTATACAGTAATCTTACCAACTCCGTATGTATTGACTTTCTCAATAGCGCTTTCAGTCTCGTGGTCACCATCAACAGCCACAACCTTGAATTCATAATCTTCATTTGGTGTGAGTCCATGGATTTCCATAAAGTTTTCATTGATTTCAGGTTTAGTAGATTGGAATGTTGGTTCACCTTGTATCCTGTAATTATATTGAAAATGTTTTAAGTGTAATCAATGATATTATTTTTTATGAACTGGTTAGCTAACATTCTAGAATACCTGCTAGCGAACAAGTTTAGATAAAGCTCAATTCTTGCGTATGCAAGCTAGTACAGGGTTCGTATACACATAAATACACACCTGTATTTGACATAGAAGTGTGAGCCTGGTTTGCCGATAGGATTCACCTCCCAGTCAACTTTAACTGTGGCGAAACCATTTTCAGTGGGAAGTTTGGACCAAGCAAATGTTGGAACATCCGGTACATGAGCACCAGAAGCTCTGGTCTTCCGTTCAATGAAATAACTGTAACCCAAAATTCAATATAACAAACAATATTATATTTCATACGAAGTGAAACTTACCTTTCACCTTCACCGGCTTTGGTAGTAGCTTTAACGTGTAATCTGTATTTAGTATCAGGTTTAAGACCGGATAACTTAGCACTGAACACATCCGGACTATTGATCTGCGGTAACCGAGACATCAGATCCAACACTTGTGTACCATTCACTTCTTGGTAATAAATATTATATCCCGTCAGAATACCATTGGGTTGTGCTGGTTTCTTCCAGAACAAGAAGAATGCAGACGAACCCATGGGAATGGCTTCCAAGAACAGTACAGGTTCGGGAACACCTTCAGGTGTTTCGAAACTCAACGTTTCACTTGGTGGACCGTTGTATCTGCCGTTGAAGACGAGCACACGAGCGTAGTTTTTAGTGTGCGGTATGAATTTGCTAACAAGCACTCGGGTTGCGTCTCCTTTCACGAATATCTCACGATGATTGGTGTCGGAGTTGTATGGATCAGTGTTGATTTTGTTATTGTCGATCCAGATTTCGATTTTGTAACCCTTGAAGTGACCGCGGACGGATTCTAGTGGCACTGGATTCCAACTAAGAAGGGCTTTAGTGGGTGCATGAACACGAACTAGGGTGAAATTTGATGGTGCTTCTAATGGTACTGTCAAAGAAAATAGAAAAATTAACTTTTGGAATAAACATATTGACAAATGATTTGTGTACCATCTTCTCCTGAATATCCGATTACTTCTTTCGGTGCTACATTGGCTTCTCCTAGTTCATTCATTGCTACTACTTTAATGCGATACTGTTGGAACGTCGGTTGATCATTAACCACATATTTAGTTTTCGTCCAATCCGGTATATCCACCACAGTATACTGTTCGCCGGGTATATCACGTTTATAGAAAATTCTATACTGGAATTTCGGTCCACCATGCTCAATTTGAGGCATAACCTGTAAACGAAATGACATGAGTACTTTTTGAAAAACCTAAAGTCTTGTTATGTTATAATGTAACTAAATTTAAACTATACATGTATTGCGGTTCTTTTTAAAATTCCGCTGTGGGATAGAAATATATAGTAAGTGACACATGCTATTAACACTGGTCGGTTTTAAATATTGTAACTTACATTCCACATGATAACCAAGTTATTCGGTTCAGTTCCTTTGCCCTCAACATGTTCTGGGTTCTTGTGAGGCACTTCTGGTTGTGTAGTGCACACAGCTGAATGTTCAGATGCCAGAGATTTGCCAATTTTGTTCCAAGCGACAACGCGGAACGTATAATTAGCCCACGGGTTCAACGGAACGTTATATGTCATATCGGTGGCTGGTACGGAATCATATGCGACTTCCCATGTATCCGGTGTGAAACTGGTGTTGTAAAAGATGGTGTAATGCAGGATTGGTGCACGGTTATCTCCCATAGGTTTCCATCTGATGGTTGCATCTTTCTTGTTACAAGTTACACCTTCGAGTTCAGGTGCATTGGGCACATCTGGACAAGAGAACAAAATATATACAATGAATTCACATGTTCTACTCTGAAATACAGTGGAAAATGAAGACAATTAAATATTTACCTTGAACAGTCAATGTTGCTTGAGCAGTTGCTGCATCCAGTTCAGTTTTTGCAACGCACGTATAAGTTCCAGAATCTAATTCTGTTGTCTTGAAAATTGTCAATGAATAATCAGAAGAACGTACGAAACGTGGATCTGATTCGAAGTCGATTAATTGTCCACCATTCAGCCAATCAATTTGTAATGTGAGCGTGTTATCTGATACGGCATTACAGCGGAATGTCGCATGAGTACCAGCCGCCACTTCGTAATCTTCGGGTGCATCTGTGATTTTAGTATGTTCTGGAAAAAAAGATAATTTTTAATTAACACCTACATTCTCAAAAACTGGGAATGATTGCTTTCAAGATTGTCTTTCACTGTAAAATACACTAAACTGGTGAGATCATGTTCTTATTATTTTATGATCAAGAGATCCAATTTGAAATGATAATGGTAATGTTAGTTTGAATGCGACATACCTTTTATACGTAATGTTGCAGACGCTTCAACATTGCCGAATTTATTCGAAGCATAACACGTATATTCGCCTGCATCACTGAATTGTACATCCTGAATCTGCAGATCTCCGTTCTCCAACACCAAGTAACGACCTCCAGTCAATTTTCTACCACTTCTGTCCCATTTGACTTCTGGTTTGGGTGCACCGAAGACTCGACACATCAGTGTGATGGTTTTATGATCCACCGTGTCCATATCGTGTGGTGGTTCGGTAATTTCAGGAGCAAGTGCCAATACATTCACATAGACATCTTTGTATACGTAGCCGAGTGAATTGGTTGCGTTACAACCGTAGTTGCCGGTATCGTTTTTCCTAAGTTTCTCGATAACTATACTATTCGTACTAACTTTGCGTCTCGGATTCGGTGGGGCTTCGGAAATGGGTTTACCATTGTGTATCCATTTAATCTGAGGTTCAGGTACACCAGACGCTTCGCATTTGAATTCTACTGTTTCATCTTCAGCTGCATTCTTGATTTGTGGCTCAACAGTGAAATATGGTACAGCTGTAATCATATACAGACAGTTATATTAGAGTTATGTTTCAATATAAGAATAACAATCAGTTTCTAAAACGAGGTTGATTACATAAATATCGAATTAAAATCAACAGTATTACGTTTTGTTTATTTGATTAAATAACATTAATATTTTGATGTGAGATTTAAGTTGAACCTGGCATAAGAAAATGATTGCTGTTACTTTTAATTAGTAAGGAAATATAACTCACCCAACACTTGTAAATTAATGGAATATGACTTCGCATTGCCTACACCGTTACTAGCTTCGCACGTATAGCTGCCTTCATCGTCAAACGTAACGTGTTTAATAATGAGTGATTTACCATAATTACCCTGCGTTATACGATCAGATGATTGTACAACTTTACCATCTTTCGACCAAACAATTTGGGGCAAAGGCCTACAAACACAAAGTACACAATGTACAACTGAAAAACATAACCATTAACAGTATACATTTTCACTTACGTTCCACCATAAATACAATACAATTCAACTTTTTTCCCTCGTAAAGCAACTTCATTTTTCCTTGACACATATTGTTTCTCAGGTTCATGTCTGTTGAGTGAGGCTGAGATGCCATTAGGAATGACATTTAGTACGACTTTGTTACCCAGTTTGTACTCGTTTCTAAATACAGATGTCGCAGCGCATGCATAATAGAAATCATCGCTAGCATCGTATCTTGTTACATTCGAGAACCACAAGTTGCCTTCAGGATCTAGTGTCATACGGGAGTTATTGATCGATTTAATACCACCATCCATATTCTGAATGAGCCAATACACATTTGGTTTCGGCCAGCCATCTGGTGGTTCACAGGTTAACTTGTACGGTTCTCCTTCGTTAACAGACACTGATATCGGTGAAGCATCTTTGAACGAGTTCAGTTCTGCTTTTCGTACAAATACCGAATTGGAAGTGGCTTTGCCCCAATCATTGTAAGCGAAACATTGATATTGACCCAAGTCTTCATCGCGGGGTACAGATATAACAAGGGTACCACGACCAGGTTGTCGGGCAATACGATCATCGTATGCTTGCCAATCAAAATGTTTACCGTTCTTTATCCATTTATATCTGGAATATCATGTACATGACACAGTCAGTTTTACTTCAAATCACAGAAAGTTGTACCGATAACAGTTTGTGAAAGTAAGTTTCACTGTACACACATAAACTATGACAGAATTATTTGTAACAGATATGTCCGTGTGATTTTTACGCAAACAATAGTTAATGAAAATATGCATATGAGGAAAATAATTAAATAATTTCTTTAGAATAATGGCCTTGACAGAGTAGGCCGCCCCTGATGTCTATCTTATATAAATTAAGTATATTCTTAGAAGCATGCACTCCCATGCATTTAATAAAATAAAGTGTTTAATTAATTTAAATTGGCAGAATAGCTTAACCTGCAGGATTCTATGAACTAATGATTTACTCATTGAATTACATGTAGCATGGATACATACATGCGATGTTAATATATAAATAAACTATGTATTCACGATAATATTGTTTATTATGTTCCGCTATTGTGGTTATGCTAACAAAGGTTTACGTAAAAATGTTATGAGAATTGAATTGTTAATAACCTTTCAAAAAAAATAATACATGTATATGAAAACACAAGAGAACAATACTTACTGAGGTGAGGGTTCACCTTCGGCTTCGCATTCGATAATAAAAGGTTTGTCATTTTCGTTGTTCTGCACGGCTACTTGAAACAGAAGTTCATCTGTTGGTGGTTGCTTCACTATCCGTGGCGGAGATTGAACTAAATATCATAAACAATCATCGATGAAATTGAATTACATGGTCAACCATTTCGTTCAGTAAACTTACCTAACGCACACGTTTCTCTGCATATACATATTATCAATAATAAATATACTATTCTGTTCACTCCAATCATTGTGAATCCAGGTTTTAAATACTGCAAACAGAAAATAGTACGTCAACAGAACGCGCATGCGCAATAATACAGGTCAGTTATGTTATGGGTAAACAATTTATACACATACGCATAACTGGTAATTGCATTTATAGCAATAATGAAAAGTTATGGATTGAATTTATATATAACATATATAATATAGTAATAAAAATATAAAAAATAATATTTAACGTCGTATATTAAACTGATAAACAAAAATATACGCGTTTTTTTTTTTTTAAATGTGCATAATTAATTATATACGGATAAAATTTCCGAGAAAGTGATGAAGAGAAAACTTACTCTAATCAAGTAACAATTTATTTAAACAGAGGTACTTAAATAGTACACGTTAAAATTGGCAGATGTATGTATAGATAACTAAATATATACTTTATTTTGAAACTGGGAATTATAAGAAAAATAAAAGCACTAAGACACATGTTAACTTGATAATTAAGTGACCTTAACCAAAGAGGAACTTGGCAATTATAATATAAAGATACAAATTTCAAATGTAGCTAGAAGAAGAAAAAAATGTTACGATATAACATAGTTTTGTTGATTTGCTATACATATAAATCATACAATATCTGTATGTTTACACAATGAATATAAATATCAATATGGCAATGATTTCATTGATGACCTAATCACAAACTAAAACTATGAATGACGCGACCGGTGAATGTATTACTGAACAAATAGTTAAGAATAGTAATCTGACGTGAATGTCTCCAATTTTATGTCAAACACGGTTCACAAATTCATCCAAGTTGTATTTCCAGTTTATTTCAAGTTCTTTTTTAAACGGCCCGTATGTTACATATAACCCGTCTTGTGTAGTTCTCTTGTGCATGGCTATCTGACACATATGATTACTGAACGATGATGTCATCACATTACTGACATCATCCGCTAAAACCACTTTCAAACAGAAATGTTTATAGATGAGGTATGTAATTGACACACTTGATGATATAGAAAAATTAGTAAGAAAAAATTTATTCAAATGACGTATGCTATGATGTAATTGTGAAGGGCGACCAGTGCTACGTCATCCCTGTATTTCAAAATGTCAAAAAATACTCCACTCAACGTCAGGGGTGTGTAAAATTATGACGTCACGTCCCACATTTCATTCATGCAAACCAATTAACCCCGAATCTGTTTAACCCTCATGAGTCAAATTACAGTTATGTTCACACATGAAACAGCCCCTTGTTATCAGAATAATTGTTGAATTTAAATACTGTTTTTCCTTTCAAATCGATTCTCTAACAATTTTCACACTACCCTGGCCCCTTCAGCAATTTTTATATCTCTGCACTGTACATTACAGAATGCAGGACATTTTATGATACAGGATTGTTAATTAATTGTTCTAGGCAAGGTTATCAGACAGCAACGATTCAGATCATGCCCCAGTTTAAAAAGTCTATTTCCATCACTGATTCGTTTTAATGCTGTTGAATAAGAAAAAAAGCAACATATTAAACATCACTGCATAGAGCATTACAGATATACAATACAATAAAGAAAAAAATATGTTACAATGAGTCACAAATTTGATAAATGTCAATACGGTACATAATTGACTTGGACTCTTTGGAAATAGTAACAATACAAACTAAAAATACTACAAAGTACATTCACACCAAGAAAACGTTTGCCAAATGTATGGTATATACTTAGTATTTCTAAAAATGTGTAGATAAATATTTTATTACAACTATCCTATGAGAAATATTTTATTTGAAAATTAGCTCTAGTGTAAATTACGTTTGAATATTCCAGTTTCTAGGCAGTAAATTTTCATGAAAACATTTACTTTAATGATCATTCATTATTTCAATGAGGAGAAATTAAAGTGCATTTAGAATTATTAGAAAACAAGAACTGATAGCAAAATTAAAGTACATATTTTATACTGTTCCATACTGTTACGTACAACAACAATTTCATATTCTTCCACGGCATTCTATATAACATTTATAGCTTTATTGTTAACAATCATATTCAGCATTGACGACAATGATGCTATTATGTATTTGAATCTATTTATGACTGCAGTTATACTAAATACAGTTGTGCTTTTATTATCCGATAAAGCTATACAATTATCGAAGAAACAAATTGTGCTGGGTCACATTATTCTATCAGAATATTATTAACCAATTTGTACTGTAAAATGTATCGTCAAGAATTCACACATTACATATTTACAGAGTTTAAAGATAAGAAAGTAGCAAATACCGCATGTATTGCTAATACATCGAGTAGATTAACTGTACACAAACATAGGTTCATTATAACAACATAATACACTACTCTAGAGATTATTTTAATAATTCAAACATTATATATTTACAGAATTTAGAGATAAGCAAATGGCAAATATATACCGCATACCGAATGTATCGATACACACTGCAGATAAACTGTAGGTAAACATACGTTCGATCTAACAGTAATACCAATTTACCAATTATTTTCCGTTTGTTAGAAATAACTTCGCTGTATACATCGTATATATTAGCACTGAAATGCAACAAATTAAAACACCTTATCAATTTCCTAAATCTTTAAATAAAAAATGTAACAATTTTACTTGTATACATAAAATTTTTACGGTTCAATACAGCATTATTTGAAAGCTTGACATACAATTTTCAACCGATGTTACATGCGTAGCGCATTAGTAATTCATGAAATATATATTATTACACATCCGAAGGGTTGTGAATTTTAATATAATTACAGAGCACTTACCTTAAAAAACATAATAACAATCCAACACTACGTTATAGAAACATTGCAGAGATAGGTGCGGTCGTTTGTAATTCGTGTCACTGTACAATAGCCACTAGATAAAACTAACACTGCTTCACTCGCTTCAAAAGATCAATATAATTTAACAATACACAAAAAAACTCTGTACGAACGGATGAACTCGTCTATGAAACATACAATTCTTGGTATTTGTATTACGAGTAGAATTTGTAAGACTTTATGTAGTTACTCATATTCTTTTAATGTTTTATGTGTATTGCGAACGCAAACCTCTACTGGAATATTGAGAAGGTGTGGTTAATAGTCGGTAAGGCAGGGATGGACAGCACCGTTATATTCAATTTTCGGATAACGTTGTTTTCTTTCTTATCTATGGTTGCAAATATAAACGAAACATAGCGCCGGCTATAATTTACAGTAATTTCCTTCAATCTCATAAATTAAAACTAATTAGATCTGAATCTTGGTAATTATAATAAAGATACAATTGATTTAATACTAAGTTAGATTTAAAACATTCATGAGAATGTTATGTACATAACGTTGCAGATTTCAAAGTTGCAAAAATTAGTAGAGAATATTAATTGTAACAAGGTTATGCCGCTAGGCATATTCAGACCATAGTAAAAATAACAGTTAGAGTTAATAATGAATATAAATCTAAACGGTTGACATAGTTTAGGTGAGTTTACTAAATTTGTCCGTAATACAGATACACAAAAGAAGACTATATTGTGTTCATAACGGAGTATTTGTACCGACTTTGATGTAAGGAACGGAAATCAGTGGCTATATATGGTAGCTTATTCAAAGGAAAGTAACCGCGGATGATATTAAATTCTTGAGAGGTATATTATAATATAACGGTACCATATGAATAGTGAATGATAAAATACATGTATGAATGTGAATGCAGTGAGAGAACTTATGGAAAGATATGTATCATGAAAGAATGATTATATTCAAAACTATACCATATAGGTATTTAAAAAATGAATCAATGTAATTAAAATATAATAATGTTAACAAGCATTATTAGTGTTAAATATGGAACTTTGACCTGAATAAAGTTGCGGTTTTTTTTGTTTAAATTTTGTCAAAAATAATCCCCTCTACTTATTTAAATTCTGTGAGACAAAAAATTTAACACGTGAAACAGGCATCGATGTTAGCGCCCTTACTGTACTGATGGCGAATCTAGACACTATTTGTGATATGCTAAGTTACCGATTGACAGAGATGATTAGTGATGATTAGGTTATATGTCTGAAAATAATTAAATGCATGTAAAATGACAGAATTACTGTTGGATCCGAATATAAGAGTTTGGGTGTTTTTACCTATAGTTGTTATTACGTTCCTTGTCGGAATTGTGAGGCATTACATTTCTATATTACTGACTTCTCAAAAGAAGGTAGAAATTTTACAGGTTCAGGACAGGTACGTAAGTAAATATTTTAAATACATAGTGAATTAGTGAGCAATAATCATTTCAGTCAAGTAATAATACGGGCTCGAGTTCTTCGTGAAAATGCCAAGTATATTCCTAGAAATTCATTCACAATGCGTCGACAATTTTTCAATAATGAGGAAACAGGTTACTTGACGCAGAAACGGGCACCTGTATCACAGAATCTAATGACTGATCCTACTATGATGACCGATATGTTGAAAGGAAACGTTACAAATGTATTACCAATGATTGTCATTGGTGGATGGATCAATTGGATGTTTTCTGGATTTTTAACTAGTAAGTTTGTGTGTCAGATGTGATGTAACATATTTCTCTATAACATAAAATAATTTCTTTGTGCAGCAAAAGTACCATTTCCACTTACATTACGGTTCAAACCTATGTTACAACGTGGTATTGAGCTGGCTCATTTGGATGCATCGTGGGTATCATCAGCGTCGTGGTATTTCTTGAACGTCTTTGGTTTGAGAAGCATCTATGCTTTAGTACTGGGTGAAAATAATGGTAACTCTCTTTGTGTTATATTTTAACTAGAACATTTAGAAAGTTATTTATGTGCTGGCAATGTATTATATAAATTATTCTTTAGCTGCTGATCAAGGGCGACATATTCAGGATCAGGTGTCTGGAGCTGCAATGGCCATGCCACCAGATCCAAAAGTAGCATTCAAAGCTGAATGGGAAGCATTAGAAATTACCAATCATCAATGGCAGTTGCAAGATGTAGAAAATGAAATAGTAGATCAATGGCGGGAAAAATCCTGGCTATCAAATCTATCATAATTTATTTATATAGATTAGCTAATGCTTATCGTCAGATAAAACATGTTTTAAACATTTTATAGTTTATTGTTTTAATATTCTAGGTTCATTTGTTTTCTATATAAATGTCACCATTTTTGTTGCTATTATGCTACAAAATAAAACAATACATATTTCATGAAAATAGTTTTATTTAGTAGATATCCAACATTAAACTTAACAATATGCATATATATAGAAATATATGATGTTCAAATGCAGGATAACTTAACATTTAATTATTAAATTAAATTTCAACTAAATTAAACTGGTATGTCCAAAATTCAGTGAGACATTAGGCTAGTAATGTACAAGAAAATTATAGTAACATTTTGAACACAAAATATAAAATAATAGTCAATTATTTAACATGTTTTAACCCGTACAAAGATCTATACTATTTATTTTTGATAAAAATATTTTTCATTAGAATATTTTTTTATTTATAAATATTTTTTACTCACTTATAGTGTATGTAATCACAAATTAAACATATAACAAAACACTTATTAAATATATGAATGATCTAAAATGATCTTTAGGAATCAATATCTTACTGAACATTAACACTGAATTAATTCAGTAGGGCTCTTAGCAGATTCGCTTCTGCAGTCATTTCTTCAATTGTTCTAATCGGCGTTGTTTCTTCTGCACTGTCGTGTCTTGCCAAGACATCATATATATCATCGTTTCGTGCGAAATCGCCCTCTTTGCGTGGCAGAACATGTACGTGTACATGCTAAAATCCATTATCAGTAATAATGAATTTATTATTTGTATCATTACATTTAATGTCAATGTTATAGATGTATAAAAGTTAATTATTTGTTATGAGGAAAGGTTCAATTTAAATCTCGAAATGAACAATATTGCATCTGTCTACTACCACTTATATTATTTTAACAGGTAAGCAACGTAGTTTTGGTATTTAGATTTTAATTTGAGATTTAGTTTAAATTTCGCCTTACAAAACCCGATATAAATAGCTGATCAACTAAGTTTTATCAAACAGACTAAAGTGCAGATTTGGTTAGGATGAGTTTGTTAGTGAAATATTTAACTCACCCTAATAGTTTGTCCAGCTTCTTTACCATCTTGAACAACTATAGTTGAGGATGTAGCATTATGTACTCTTTCTACTGCTTTCTGTATTTTGACCACAGTTTGGAATAAGTCGGCAATTTCTTCGGGAGTTAAATCAGCTAAGCGTGGAACGACTCGTTTAGACGCTACTAACACATCTATATATTTGTTAAGAAAAATAAAAGAATTTGATTCTTGACAAAGGCATATTATAATACTTCGGCCAGCCTATAGATTTAGTTCAACATAATATACACAATTGTTCTTTCTTGATATTTAAATCTCGGATAAATTAGTATTTCTGTATATAACGCATAGATTAATATTATCATATAATTCATGAAAGGATACGACCAGGAACTACACATCGTATATTACTGAATGCGAAACAGTATGCACTGTAGAAAAATACAGTATTACAGGGAATTAATTTGTCAGAAAATAGTTCAAACTTGTTTTTGCTCCGTGTGATTATATTTCGATCAATAACTTGCAGACTGTATACATCATTTCTACGGTGGAAAAACACTGGCATCATGCTTCTGGTTCCTTGAACTACATTCAAATCTATATCAGCTATTGCCACTTCGCCAGGAATCTCTTTTCCTTCCTCATATTCACTACATACTGCGATTACTCTACCCCAAGGATCGACAACCTGTTCAAACATGTACGTGTAACATCTTGTTTCATCATGTATATATGTATATAAGTTTCTATGTAATATACCATAGCTCTGCCATATGAACATCTTTTCTCGTTGTGTTTACCGACTTGTGCTGCAGCAATTACATAAGCCTGATTTTCAATCGCTCTGGCACGAAGTAACTGCTCCCAATGTGCTCGACCTGTAGGTTCTGTAAATGCTGACGGATACGTCAGAACAGTTGCACCGAGTTTTGTTAATAATGTACTAATTTCAGGGAACCTTATATCATAGCACTGATACAGAGTTAAGGATGAAACAAAATTTATCAGTGACAAAACTACTATATATACACACACATATAATTTGATTACGTTCTAATTATTCATGGTTAAGGATACAATCATAAGGCCAACCTCGCCAATGGGAGTACGTATTGGTTGCGTTAAATTATCCCCAGCTTTAACAGTAACTGATTCCATTAGTGTCTCATTGCCGATAGTGCAATCAAACATGTGCACTTTACGGTATGTAGCCCGAATATCACCCTTATTGTCTATAATTACGTGTGTATTGTAGACTTTGTTGCACTATAAGAAAATGTGTATAAACGAATGTAGAATAGTATAATTTCAATAAAATACCTTAGCCCGCTCGTGAAACCCGCCAATGGATAACCACATTTTATTACGTAAGGCTAACTCTTTATACTCTGACATTAGCAGACCCCCTAAAGTTTCTGCCATTGCAGCAGAATTATCTGGATCTGTGCCGATATAATCACAAGCTTCAGGCAGAAATGCCATAGTCGCGCCGGCTTTGCTAGCTATCGCTAGTAAATACTTCACGTTTTGCAGATTTTCTAGCTTTTTATGAGTTGATGTCATCTGACATACAGCTACTTTAATAACATTTTCATCTAACTCAGTCGTCATTTTTGAATATGCTTGTTGAACCGGTACACAGGATAAACCTGAAATGTGGAAATAATTCTAAACACTGACAGATGATATTTAAAAAATACCTACTTCTTAAATATTGAAAATATAATTTGTATAATGGTTGTTTTATCATGTCAAGTGATACATGCTACTTATTTACCAATAAACATAATACACTCTTAGGTTAAAATTCAAGATGTCAAAATAGTTTTATCATTCATCGCTGGATGCGCTGTTTGAAATATGACGAATTTAAAATTTAATCGTATCTAATCTAATGATTTTAATGTATACTTGCATTCATTTTTAATTTTATTTTTGAGGTATATTTAATGCGGATAATTTATTAATGATGAATTAACATGACTAACAAATCATTTTTTAATTATTATTATTTATTAAATAATACAACTAGAGCCATCTAATCCCAAAATATATATACTAAGTGTATTGCTGTTAAATAAATACGTTTAAAGGTGCGCCCAGAAGATAACTTCAGAGTGTTTTAGAATTCGTATTATTTGTGGTTGGGGGCGTAGTGAAATAAATTTGACACTAGTTTTGTATGTAGGTTATATGATATAATAAGATGGGTTTAGAAAAATTTGAAATACATTTTGATAACTCTAGTGGCACTTATTTTGGTGGACAAACATTGTCAGGAAGACTTGATATTGCACTAGATGCACCGAAAAAAGTGAGAGGTAAAATTGGTTCTGTTTGCTATCGGCATAATTGTACTGAAGGGTTGTTATTTTTTTTCAGGAATTTCTATTGTAATTAAAGGTGAAGCTCAAACACAGTGGACTGAACATGAAAGTTACACAGATAGTAAAGGACAACGTCAATCTCGAAATGTACACTTCCATGGAAATGAGACGTATTTTGATATCAACTATTACCTGATGGGTGGATCTAACAGTAAGTGGTACCAATTCCGTATAAGTGTGATATAATATCTAGTACATTATTTAGGCCCTGCAACGGAAATTATACCCGGTACTCATACATATACGTTTACGTGTGCTCTGCCACCAACGTTGCCTTCGTCGTTTGAGGGCAGCAACGGGCATGTTCGTTACACTGTCAAGGCAATCTTAGATCGTCCATGGAAGTTTGATCAGACTTGTAAAGCTGCATTTACTGTACTTTCCCCATTAGACTTGAATCTTATTCCACGAGTCAGGGTATGTGCTACTAAATAGACTATTTACTATATCTTGTACTTATACATTGCTTCAAACATCTTATTATAGACTTGTGCAACGTTAACTATGGAGAAGTATTTCTGTTGTTGCTGGTGTAAATCAGGACCTCTGACAGGAATTGTCAAAATACCTTATACAGGATTTGTATCTGGCCAGATAATACCTATGACTATTGAAGTGGATAATGCTTCAACTACTGATGTGATGGGCGTTGTATTGAAACTGAATCAAGTAATTGACGGAAACATATATACATACATGTATTTGACTTAATTGTATTTATATCATTTACAGGTTGTAACTTATTACTCGCATAGCCCATCTAGGAAATCAATTAAGAGAGAAACTGAAATTGCTAAATGCTCAGTAGGTGGCAATGGGGTTCCAGCTAGGGGCTCAAATACATTTAGACATGATTTTACAATACCATCGTTACCACCATCAAATTTATCAAACTGCGGTATTATTGACATAGACTATGAAATCAAGGTATATGTTCATTATATTATTACTTGTAATCATTCAATTTCAAATAGATACTGGATGATATTCATTTGAAACGGACCCAGTAATTTTCCAATAAATTTGTTGCAATTTACATAATTACATTGTCATATACATCTTTTTGCAATGTTGTCGGATGTTTTACACTTCACTTTAGTACCAAGTTTATTGATATAATTGATTTGACCTGTCATTTACAGCAGTCAAATGCTACAATGAAAACAAAAGCTCTATGTTATGTAATTACAATGTTACCTTGAGAAGTTTTTATCTATCTATATTTAGTATATTGAAACTTTAAATTTTTTTGAGCGTGAATAAAAAATCCTCTTTTTTGTTCTAAAATGATCGTATATAGGTAATCGTTACAGCTAATTATATTATTGAAGAAATAATGCCCGATTTATCTTAAATGTCAAATATAAACTTTCTAGGTTCAGTAATAAAAACTTAACAATTTTTGTTTAATAAGGACGTAGGCTTGTAGAGAAAAGGAAAAATTATGTATATAAAATAATAACGTGTGTAATGGAATACAGTGATTTGTATATGATTTGTAGGTGAAACTGGAGATACCTGGATTTCATTCTAGTCTTAGGGGCACTCTACCTATTACGATAGGTACTGTCCCCTTGAATAATATTGCACAGGTTCAGCTTCCACCGGAACAAACTATAAATAATGCTGGACTGAATGCTGTTGTTCCTAGCGGGGATCAACCAGTACTCGGATGGGTACCGCCTCCTGTGGCACCGGGCCAGGATATATACTCTTTGCGTAAGCAATATACAATCTAACAGCTTCTCTTTTCTATAATTCATAGTATTATCTGACAGTGGAATCTCTGAATCTGTAGTACAAGTGAACAGGTGTTACTTGATATTAAATGTTCAATATGTTTTTAGCTCCACCAACATATGAAGAATGTCAGTTTGGTACAAACACCATTATGGATAGTACTGATTCAGA
Organism: Calosoma granatense; assembly: GCA_022063505.1. Classification (NCBI taxonomy): domain Eukaryota; kingdom Metazoa; phylum Arthropoda; class Insecta; order Coleoptera; family Carabidae; genus Calosoma; species Calosoma granatense. Next base: position 2,727,004 of record JAGJTL010000016.1, read on the forward strand.
GCATACAAAAGGTGTTAATAAATATGCTCCGGCATATCCTGTTTACAACTTTGGCATGATGCCTCAACCACCTACTGGTTATATGCCATTGCTACCGGGTGCTGGAGGCACACCAACTGGTTACATGCCACTTGCACCACCGGCTGAATATCCGGATGCAAGCGCTCCATTAGCACCATCCGCTCCCGAGAAAGAGTAATGGGGTACTTCTACTAATAACTGTATTTTAATGAATTGTAAAGTGGATTTTTTTATTTTATTGCCTTTTTATATGTATGCTTGTGCTTCAGTGAGACTTTCCGTTTATACAAATGCGCTGTTACACTCTTGCACAAACCTGTATGTGTCAACGTGCGCAGTATGCAAATTATATGTTTATATGTAAGGTGCAGTACACAGTGTCCTCCGTTCATGTGTTTTGCACATGATGTCACAGGCATTGCACGCATGCGTGTTTAATGCGAAATATAAGCTGTATTCTTTTGTTCTGACATCTCAAGAGTACACTTCAGATCAGTATGTTTTCAACTGATCTGAAGTAAAATGTGTACGTATTACTAATCTTAACGTAGTCTTAATAGAGTTAACTAACTCACTAGTCTACTACAAAGGCTGTTCATAGTTTAAGGTTAGTTATATTTTCCTTTAAATCATTCATGGTAATGATTTATTATCTTTAGGTAATGTTCTCTCTTATTTACTTTTAAACTTCGTCGGAGATTCAGATCAACTGAACTTATTTCTAATGCTGGGTTTTCTATTTCAGTTTGAATCTAAACGAGCAATTTCGAAGCGAAACTACGTTCCTTAACTGTTAAATATCATTACTGCTGTTCAGATATTGTTCGTTTTGATTTAAATTGAATATCTCATGGTATAAATGAGTTGAGTTGTAAGAAGAATACAGTTTATCATTTGTTTGCTTTTATTACAGCAGTGCTTTTATTAAATTGTAAGTACATGCATTGGTTGATGAATGCAGTATTCTGCGTACTACACTCGGCTAGTAAACGAAAAGCCTCAATATATTTTTA
>JAGJTL010000016.1:2728114-2745396 GCA_022063505.1 Calosoma granatense
CATTTGCCTTTTCATATTTCCAGTATTTATAGGTTATAGGTAAGTATTGAGATTAAATTTACATTTTGATACAAGGTAGGTTCGTCTAAAACATTTTTTAATTTGTTGTTATATATAAACCATACGAAAATATATATTTACAAGTATAAAATGTACACCCCATTATTGTGCTACGCCGCTGGTTGTCATTCTAAATTATGGTAGACATTTTCGTAGTTCCAACATCTGTTACTAGATGGCCACACAGTGTATACCGATGTATGTTTCTGTTAAAAATTTCAAATGGATAATTTAGTTAATAAGAACTGCATTAATAATGATAATATTTAGGGTTTTTACATATTACATAAGAGCAAAATGCGTTTATATTCGTTGTTCAGGAATTTTTTATCCTAAAAATTATATTTTCTCTGAATATTGGAAATATTTTCTAGTAAATATAATAAATTTATGCCGCGTTTCTAGGACAAGGTTTAATTTAAATATCGAATCAAAACATGATAATATCGAATCAGTTTAGTAGCACTGGTATTATTTGACAGATAAGCAACAAAATTTCACTTGAATATTGCTCGTTTTGATTCGAAATTTAAATTGACCTTTGTAATTAAAAACGAACTCAGTTGATTTGAGTTTTATACGAAGTTTCTAGGATGAAGTTCAACTTAAAACTCAAATCAAAATCAACAATATCGAAGCGAAACTACCATGTTTACCTGTCCCGATAACTAGACAGATTTCAAGGAGGATTTATCCCCTGAATCCGTTCCTGCATTGGTCAGTTTTGGACGATTTTACACCAACAACAAGTATCAGCTATAAACAATTTTAAACTGATTATTGTTGACAATTAATAACTGCAAATGTATTTCAGTATTATTTATATATTAATTTTATTTATACGAAAATTAGCACGTTATTAATTATGATGACTAGTAATTTTCATTTGGCAAATTACGAGCATTGTATTTTATTTCTATTCACATTGCGTAGCAACGAAGTTATTATTCATTGATTGTGTGTCAATATTTCCTAATGGTTGAAAATACATGCTCATATCTATTTGCAAATATCTGTTAATTAGGTTTTCGTTGGTTTTGCTTTGATTTTCTTGCACGTGTTTTGAAGGAAGTTTGAGGAAATAAAACTGTCTTACTACACACGTGTAGCCGGATGGTATTGTGTAACAATTTGTGGTTTGGTTTCTTACAGTAACACACATAGCTATTCCAGTAAGCAGAACAATGACTGGACACCGGTCATATCCGAGGATAATTGAAATCTTACAAATACAAGACATCGAATACTTCCTTATACCAATAACGGATTATTTTATACTTCGTTAACTAACACTTTGAGAAACGACAAATTAGTACAGCAGGGAATATAATCCTGCTTTAATCTAAACTTGTTAAAATTGTATTTTCTTTTACATGAAGTTGTTTTAAAAAATATATTTACGGCTTTCGGTTTTCGTGTTGATCCGTTAGCTTTGCAGCAGCGTAACAATATGCTATATATGTACTTTGGTATATATTTTAACTTGTACTTCTTGGAAAGGGGCCCTTTAGGGGTCGTTTTATTTCCGAGGCGTTAGGAATAAAGTTCTTAAAACAGTGAAACGTTGGTGCTCCGAAAATACGAAATACGGGAAAAACAATAGTTGCGAAAACATATTTATGGGAATAAAAAAAATAATCATGTATGCATAAAAACGATAGTTACTGGAACTATACATCGTGGTTTCACTGTCGTACATTCTTAAATAGAGTGTCATTTGATATATACAAATGTATTATACCAATTTTATGAAAAAGTGTTTAATTATTAATCATTTAGTAGAGAGGGAGGGACGGAAGTCCTTCCCGAGGAAATCATTTCATGCTACTAACGAAAGTGCAGGGAAATTTGGAAGCCACTTCCCCAACTATTAGCAATTATGTTGATAGCATCATAAGATTCTGTTAATCCTTGTAATGTAAGCAATTCATGTACTAATCTAGATACCACGTAACATTAATTCAGATGTTTAATGCTTCACAAAGACGTGTACAAATAGTATATGTGATTTTACATACATGTAGCCTGCTAATCTGTCATGAAAATGTGATATTTCAAATGCCTTTTTCTCAATGAATAAAAGCATTTTAGAAATAACTACAACATCATATTATGTATTTTTTAATTCTAAACAACTTTTTCAAATAAATTTTTCCTCTAAAATGCACTGGGAAAAAATTATTCGCACATTTAAAAATCAACCCGTAGATTGCTATGCTCAGTTATTTTTTCGGACAGCTTGTATATGATATTGTCATACGAGATAAATTTAACAGTTTTAAAATCTACGATATTTACAAAAAAAAACACCAATTTAATAATATGAATTAAAATGTGAACTTTTTAAAAAACATTTTAATTATTAAAAAATCGGGAACTAATTCCTCGTAGGACGCAAGGAGATGAATCTTTCAAAGGAAACAGATTTCAATAATACCACATAGTCATATAAATGCTGTATAATTTACAATCTAAACGGCAGATGTCTCTAGTTACGAGAATTTGAAAAAAATATTTTTACGTATATGATTTATAATAACATTTTAAAAAAATAATATCCTGTATTATGTATGTTTATACTTGATAGAAAATTATATGTTGAATTACAGTGATTGTGTGTTTGGATGTACTAGTTTGTAAAAGGAAACTATGATAAATGAAATGACGTAGCAATGAGAACAGTATAGGACTTTGCTTTGTTTTTCTTTTGAGGATACGCACAGGGCTTTCAACTCGTATATTCCTGTCTGTGGATAAATGAGGTTCATTGCAGTGAAGGCATTTATTGTCTACATATGCACATACATGATTAAACGACATGTTTCATCTGTTCATTGCTTGAGTGTTTTATTGTTGTACTATTTTTAGACGGCAATTTTGCATTTTATTATGTTTGTGTTGAATGAATTCGTATTGTTATTATACGTATTTATAAGAACATGTACAAGTAAGATATTGATTTGTCTCAGGTATTTTGCGAGAGATTCTAAGCACTTTTATGACTTCGGATACAATAACGTCTTCATTTTTCATTACAATTGACATAATGATTTTTACATTAACAATAACATTCATATGTCATATTCATTAAAAACATTAAAATAAAAATATTACTAGCTAAAATATTGCACTGTGTATTTTTCAGTTATTTATATTAATTATTTTTGTTATTAGTTAAATATTACTGTTTAATCAAGACCATATTTTCACATGAAACGAACCAAATATAGAGCGGGGTTCCAGTGAATGTTTTAAATTATCGATTATGCTACAAAATATACAAAGCTTAATATGAAAATAATGTCATTTTTCGCGGTGAGCATTCTAGATTAAAGAAGAAAAGCTATTTTTATTTTGAAGAATTTCCATTTTAATTACGGAATTAAGGTTTTTATATCAGTATGCTAATGTAAGAATAACAACGATGTATTGTAGAAGTTTACCGCTTTCAAAAAATACCATTCATTCATGTTGCATTTTAATGCCAGTTATTTCCCCTAGATATTTGTTTATCTGCTTTTATGCATTTAAAACTTATTTGTAAATGTATGTAAATTCAGGTGATTTACGTGTTGATTAACTGGCATGTTTTACTAACTTGTTATAATCTACTGCACATGTCAGATAACTTCGGTGTATAACCTATAAATTATATAGGTTAATTTTTATTAACTTCTCTTAGATATAAATATATTAATAAACACATTATTATATTATATCTATTTGTATAATCTTTAAACAGGTTATTGCACTTTAATTACGATTGAAAACAAACTAGTACTTACCAGTAATTTGCAGAAAAATGCTGCTTATTCACCACACTTCACTTTTGAATAACTGATCGACCCCAAATGTCGACGTCACTGTCAGCAATACACACTTTAATCTCGCGCGATCCTGTGAAATCAAATTAGAACACTGCTGTTACACATATCACTTTGTACACAATATAGACATGCACTTCAACGTCCATTATTTATACATAAAACATACAGAAGATACTAATTATTCGTTACACTTTTTATACCAACATAAATTCTGAACTGCTCTAGACAAACGGCCAAATGTAACTATTCTAAAGATATTTAGTTAGTTGATGTAAGAAGACGTTATTCAATAACTTACGTATTGACGCAATGAATATATAACAACAGAAGTTTAATTATATTTATATTAATTATATTCCTTGTGTTAATATTTGGAGTGTTGACATATGAGTCAGTAATAGTTAGTAGTTAACTGCAGGCATGATTAGCTTTCAATATAAAATATCTTTTTGTATTCAGACAATATTTAACCGCAACGGCAAGAGCAAATAACTATTGCATGTCAGTGGTTAGTAAGAGGTAGTGAAATGTCACATATCGTAGGTAAGCAGACATGTATAATTTCTCCATTGAGTGAACATCGAATGACAGCGACACTTATATGAAGTGAGATCTATGAATTTCGCTAGTCCTTGGAGGACTGGAATCTAAAAATACAAGGACAACGATGATGACAGATACTGAATCCACTGTATGTATAATATACTGTACAGCAGCGAGTATTCAATACTCGTCCTCTACCTTACATATGATGAATTTAACAAGAGTACATTTTACTATATTTGTTATAGAGAAAGAATTTATGAAATTTTGTAGCTATATTTCTGTTTTACATCATTAATCTGTTGTGTATTGTTTAGAATGGAATAGTTTCGGTAATTTAATGACGTTTCTATGTTTGTAAATAAAAAAGCAATAGTATGGGCCAGATAAAATGATCAATGTGCGTATGGCTTTAATGTTTTTGAGAACATTTGCCATTACTCTGTCAATGTTGATGGTAGCTTACTGTTTAAAGTGTTGGTCCACGTATATAAAAAGAGAAATCTCATTTTTGGGCTATTTCTTGAAGTAAATGGCGCGGAATGAATACAGTTGGGGTAAATGTACTGGTACGACGGCCATGGGTATTCTAGACATTTCGATGTAATACATCTAGAATTGAGTCATTATTTTAAATTCCGCACCATAAAAGGTTACAGGAAAATATAAATATAGAAGGAAAACTAAATGGCCAAACTATACCACATACATACACATATATTTATATAAAACTCTACTGAGAAATGATTATAATTTCATCTGCTTGCCGTCCCTCTCTCAATAATATTCATGCAACTTTATATTCTACGCTATAATTCATTAAAATGTTGTTAGACTTAATTTTTCAATGTTTTTCTATTCGAGGAAACATAAATGAAAGAATTGTGTAATTTTTATGTACTGTTGCGTGTCAGCAGCCTGATACTAAATTAAAATTACTGCTCGTTACCAATCTTCAACATTTGCGCCTGTTTTACCCTCGGCTGGCTGTGCGGTTTCCTGATGCTTTTCACTGTGCATTCTTCTCTGCTTCCCTCCCTTACAGATTGGTTTTCCCCTAAATTACTTGTAACCACTAACAAACTAATGTAACTCCACCACCATTGCCGTCACACCGCAACTATTCACGCCCTTCCGTCCCTTCGCAACAGGCCGCCAACTAATTTCCAATATCTGTTCCAATACATTGTGTTTTTTTACAAACATTTCTAATTTATATACTGAATAATAAATCACTTATTTCACACAATTTTAATTTTTCATTGTAAAGAGTATATATATGTAGATAGTTGTTTTCAAATAATATTTGAAGCTTTCTTTATGTGTGAATATTTGATTTCATCAGTATGTATGTCATAATGTTTAACCTTGTGAGCTTTGGGGCCCCTTAGGATCCGTATCCCGCCCGCACTACGGCCTTGTGGGTTCGCTAGTTACGCCGCTAAGATTAAAATAATTACGGTGATTTCGCTTATTGCCAGAGATAAAAGTAGGTTAAAACCAACTTTACAAATTCAATATTGCTTTAAAAGTAGATCTTTCATATACATTACATACATAAATAGTTACATTTACAACCAATAACTAGAGTATTGAAATTTAATTTTCTTTAAGCGTTGTCTTCATGTGTCAACGTGGTTGTCTACAACGGTGGTATAATATTTACGGATGAATGCATCGTCGAATATATTAATCATGCGCATGCGTGTTGTTTTACAATAAACTAAATGGCAGTCCCTCTGAAAGTAGAGGAATAGGCGACAGATAAATCGAGATGTGTTCGACGAAACACAGCACACAACACCCAAACATCATTGATCTGGTTGGGCTGCATGAAGTTTTTTTTTGGTTTTGCTTGATTTAATTTACAAAATGGACTTACAAGTGACACGGAACACTAGAATAGCACTCTTATAGCATAGAAACGGTTAGGCTAAAAGCTTTACACGTCACTACGAATAGTGTGATGTTCGACGAGTAGCAACAAGATTTGACAAGCAATCTTACGAAATGGCAGATCAAATTACCATTGTTTTATGAATTGACGTGTCACTTTTCATACATACATATGTGCTAAGTTTAATAATAATAAATAATATATTTAGATGGGAGTTACAAATAACAATGATTTGTTAATGTGAAAATCAGGTATTATATGGGATGGACTGAACTGAAAACATTTATAAAGTCAGTACGAAATTTGATTTATTTCACAGCATTTCATGTGAATATCAATAAATCAGATCACATGGAATTAGAAGTGTCATGGAGAATTTATGCCAGTTACGTATCGTATTAAGACTTTAAGCACCCCCATTCGTATAACACAATCATACAATCGTAATGTAATCGCTGGATTAAAGTTCATAGCGGTAACTAGCGGGGACTCCCTGTTTCATCCTCCTACTGACAAACAGAGGTACTACATCTAACACTTCGTTACTGATAGATTGATGACCAAACCAGTCACAGAGCTTTACATACATATACCGATATATCTACATGTACGTATATATAACCCCATACAGACGTACGTAGATGCATATATGTAGGTGGTATTTTATTTAATTCTTCTCGTAGCCAATGGAATTGGCTTGTCAAGTCGGAGTGAGATGTTTAACGGATTATATGCATGAATACTACTGTTCGAAGGGATGCGTCGTAATTACACAAGTTGTCGCAGCACTTCAGATTACTAATTACACCTAATACATGGCAGCACCTGTTAGTTACGACACTTTCAAACTAGCGTTCAGTGCGTTACTCGGTTATGTTATACTTGTGACTATGTGTAAGTAAATAATATCTACAGTTAACCACGAAATTCTTCACTGTCGTCAAATGTATGTTCAACTTAGTTTTATACCTAAAAGTAGAAACATAAAAACTCATGATCAGTTTGATTTTATTTTAATTCAGTTAATATTTTTTTGGCAATATTTTGATTGATATATTTTTTAAAGAAATGTGTGATCCTTTTTTTTAATTCACCATGAAGAGGTTTTTCTTAAATAATTTATTAAGCCTATATTTAGGATGCACTGATTTAAAGTATTTGTAAAATACATTTTTACCCGAAATTACTGTGAAATATTTTCTCATGTAGCGTCGATATTGAATCTAAAAACTCTGAATAACTACTACTAATAAGAGATAATAGATATTTAAAAAATAATATAACTTTTATTTAAATAATGCAGCAGAATTTTCGATAAAAATCAGTATACGTATACGTATAAAGCAATCATGTTTACGTGGAGTTCATGCGTGGATATAATTTAGCTACTGACGATACTATAAAATTGAAATTATCGTTTGAAATAGAGGTAAATCGGCTGGAAATTATAAATGGCTCAATTTTCATTATACTGCGAAAAATATAATTTTCGCTTAAACTTCATTTCGATATACATACATGTTAATATGTAGATGTTATCTTTTGCGTATTCGCAGATTTGTGCTTGCAACGATAGGAATAATATTGTTAGTATTGAACCATGTATATACCGGGTGTTTATTATAAAATTACTCATAGAAGTTGTTGTTAATATTTTGTTAAATGTGTAACTCTCTTTACAATATAATTTGTCTATAAGAAAGAAGAAAAACTTTAAATAATTTAGTGGATTTATGCCGAGTATATAAATTTACAATATAACAGAATGAGTTACAAAATTTCAGATAACGTTCATAAATAATTTGCAGTTATTTTTTGAATTGTTTACCGTAGCTCGTAGTGAACACACATATTTCTTAAATGATATATAATATAATTTAGTTTACATGTATATGTATGTATAAAAATCCAGGTAGAATTAAAGAACAAAATAATATGGAATGTCATGTTGTTATTAAAATGACATAGTTTGAAAGTAGCGTACTTTGTTTGTGTACAGAGTCTGACTATTATATACTTTCTAGTCGTCCTGTGCGTGCATGTTTGTTGTTGCTGTTGTGAGAAAAGAAACTGTGTCTGCTTGTGTCCGAGGAGAGGAGAAGAGTAGATGAGGATGTCGGGTGGTGTTAGTGAGTGGTGCGGAGAGTTCGAGAGTTGATGTCGCATAGCATGGCGAGTAACATTCTAATTACTCGGGTACTTTAATTGATTCGACGGTGGTTGGTGAGGCCGAGGGTATCCGTAGGGAAACCGCCCTAGACGGATGGTACTCGTGGGTCGGGGGCGATGGTTGCTACCGCGTGTCGTTGTGTCATTGAGGCATCCGTAACCGTGTATTGTTTGCACAGTGTACCGGGCCCCGGTGCGATTCATCTTCGGTAATTACGCGTGTAAACATTTGTCTGGACTGGTTCTGGCTTTTGGTTTGGCGCGTGTGCATCAGTTTGTTGTTTATAAGTTTTCTTTGATCACCTGGCATCGTGTGTCCAATTACATATATGTATGTAATGTGAACATGGATACTGTAATGAGTATATTATATTTATACATGTGTATGTATGATTTACAGTTTGTCATTACTACAGATACACACATGTACAGATACTTGAACAGATAGATATATATGTATGTATATATTGACGGGTACACGAGTATATAAGGGTGACGATACCGCAACCGCATTGAGATTTTCACTGATGACTGGATGGATACAGCACTGATGGCTCTTGTAAAGAGATTCTCTATTGTGTGAGCTTAAAATTGAATTCGAGACGCTTTCAAACCGAAGTTCCATTTCATTCGAATAATAGACGTGCGTCACTCAGTTATGCCAGAATCAGTGGGACATTGGCGCGCGCGTCGCGGCGTCGATTACGCGAACGAACAGCTTCGTTCACAGTCTAGTTATGCTATATAGAAATTCAAAAGTACATTTCGCAACGAGCCGAGAATACTCTATTCTGTATTGTGACAAAAGCTGCTTTAAATCGATCCATCAAATGCCGAATATCCCCGGTACTAACACCGCTCCACATTTACAGATGTTACCTCTAAATACGAATAACATCACACTACTGTTTACAAAACCCTATGTCACTAATACTCACACACACACTCACTAAACATACAAGTCTATACTGGCTAAACGAAATTGCTAATATGATTAACAACGCCACCCCACAAATCCACGTCTCCGTAATATACACACTTATAAACAAAATCATACAAACAGTACTATTATTTCATACAAGAATATTACTAATAAATACACTAATCAAGTGTCAGTGTATTCAAACTTGTATTCATATCCCAAAGGTACAATAATTTACCCTTTACCTTTTCTGTCTTGGACAGTTCCAAATAATTTTACCAATGAATATAATAAAATTATTATAAAATATATACATATCTCGTATGCAAGATATAACACTTACATATATTCTATCGTATTGTATAACAAAACCTATTTATTGTTAAAGATTGTTAACTATTAGTTGTTTATTACTGAGATAAGTAAAATTTATAAAAAAAAAAACAAAAAAAAAACGGAATAGGAAACATGGTATACGGCGGGCGAATGTGATAGTGATATCAGTCATTTCTAATATTTTATCTGCTGTCAACCGGAACATAAAACGCTAGAGATAAAGTGGCGTTCTGCTCCTGAGGGACCAGTCTCTGAGCCGTCGAGCGGCGAATAGTCAGCGTACATTGTGCCAGTAAACTGAACCCGCAACACACAACCAACATACAATCGTCCAACTAAAACATTTCATACTTACATCTATGCATCTAACACTAAACATACATCTAACACTTATATACTATAGTGTAATACACACTAATACAGATCTGCATATACCAATCATAGTATTTCACAGAGACTACCAGTCTGTGCATGTATGACAGGAAACATGATATTTCGCAAATCAACCGCTCGATGAGAGCGCCACTGGTCCAACACAGTACATATTAAGATCAAACGAGCTTTTGCTATTGAAAACCGAGCTTTTCAAATGGACTTCCATTGAAAACTTCGTTGCATTCAAAAACATGTTTAACCATCTGTCTAATTAACTAACGGTTTAGAATTACCGCAAATATAGTAATGATAGCTACAGATAAATTTACCTAAAAGACAAGCAATTATTTCACAGATAAATATCATATTTACAATGTATCTTCAATGATATTTCTTCATATTGATTATGTTGTTGTTTTTGAACATGAGATTTGCAATTGAAATATTAAATAGTTCATAGTAAGTTTTCATTGTGCCTGTAAACATGTAAAAATGTCAGATTCTAAAACAGAATGACTTCGTAGTTTTGAACTAATGCGATATATGTTGGTTTAGGGGACTAAAAGTGGAATCAGTACGCGAAGAATAACAGCTGGATTTAAAGAAATCCAGATCGGTGTGATTTCTTCTCTGAAAACAAATTGTCTAGCTAAATGGAAACGTCCTAGTCTCGTATTCAAATTGCGATCAGATATGTAGATTTTGGGGTCCTTATCGTGTGACACATAAATGCTATGCTATCGTAGCGGTCGATGTCGAGGGCCCTTGGAAAGCATTTAGGAGTTGATTTTTGTAGTAAGCGTCCGCTCGTGAGGATTACACAAACATCACCTATCGCATAGTTTTAAATATCTCTTGACATAATGTAATCAGAATTAAATTCTACATAATATCTGATTCAGAAAACAAATGTAATGTTCACTAAGAATTCTTCTTCACATGCCATGTTTTACATTCTAGAATATAGTAAGATACAGGACAATTTGTTATCAACTTTATATGAATATTAAGAAACTAGTGTTTATTTATATTACAGAAGAATGTTACGGCAGACTGACAGCAGCAGATTGTTTCAGTATTACGAATGGAATTGTACGGATATGGTATATGATATAGTAGATATGGTATAGCTATGAGAAAGTGCAGGAGTTCACACTTCCTTTTCCGGATGGCATCATGCCAGTACATGTCTAGGAATGCTAGTTATTTTTGCACACCCTCTATAAAGTAGTAATCTTCCTGTTCACGTAAAAACACACTTAAACCAACACACATGCGCATAATTTTATATCTTCTTGGGGGACCCTTGTGTTTTTGCACCCTACACATATAACATTCCTTATATCTTAATAAACCATACGTACTTCCTTTAACCATTTAGTTAACCTTGCATACATATACATAATATGTGATTCAGAATCTCAGATTACCCAGCAATTAGTTTAACATGTACAAACAGTGTAACACAAGGAAATAATTATATTTACCAAATAACAATTATACTAAATTATATTTTTTATACATGTTGTTCCAATGTGAAAGAATCTAAATTATATTATATCAGATAAATAGATATTTAATACTATTTCAATATTTAAAGGTAAATTTATACTTTTATATGCCACGTTTCTAAGATGAGATGCAACTTAAATCTCAAATTAGAACAGACAATATTGAATCTATCTATTAGTATTAATGTATAGGTAAGTAACATAATTTCACTTTGATATTGTTAATTTAGATACGAGATTTAAGTTGAACCACATCCCAGAAACTCCGCATAAATATTTCCAAATCTGTAGAATCTGTGCAGTGTCTGCTAGTGTATTAGGATATGTAAAAACACATTTGATGAGAACCGTGGGAAAAGTGTACACAACGAGCAGTTCCCGAATGCAAGGAAGCGGACCAAACTTAGCTGGGTTCGATGCATTTCCGGAGTCTCCCTAAGGGAGCGTTAGCGCCATACTCGCAAATTCTTAGACTTCCTCTACGGCGACAAGCAAATAAATCTTTTCCTGCTTTTCATTTAACTTGTTGGAAGTAAAAAAAACGAGTATTAAAAATCTTGTACTAAATATAGAAGCGGATATCCTAGTCAGAATTAAACAAGCACATAAACTATATAGAAATAAAAACAGAGTGGTGGGGGTGTAAAGAAATATTATCTAACAACTGTTTCTATGCATCAATCTTTAGATTCATAATCAATAAATGCAGATGGCAAATACTAGTTTTATTGTTAAATTATTCGCAGATATTTTAGTACATCTGCCGCGACGTGGTTGTATTATTTAATTGTATCTAGATATGACTGCAACGTAATCTGACCTGTTCTTTTGAAGCGGTGTTAGATTAGGGTGGGTAGAATATAAAAATACAATATGACAATATGATAGTAATCTATATATATATATGTATTTGTTATTATGTAATAATATCTATGTGCGCGTGTGTATGTACCTATATAGGTAGATGGGGGTATATATATGTATGTACATAGAGAGAGACATCGTGTAATGAAGTAAGTTTGTGTGAGGGTGTAAGTTCAGTGGTGGTTGGTTTTGGTTATATGGGCGTGCTAGAGATACAATAATCTACCTTAAGTAATTAATCATTGAATTCAGCAGTATTTACTAAACTCAAGCGAGGCGTCTTAATTTGTAAGATAAATACCCATATTAATTAGATAGCGTCAACAACGGAAGTCGTATAATTACTTAGCAACATGACAGTGTTCGTTACTAATACTTTATCGCCAACGAACAGTCACAAGATTTGCATAAAATTCTCATAAAGAATTTAGGCAGCCACTCGACAGCGTATGTCCTGTAGATATGAATTGTAATTTCCTACGGCGCTGCCTTCCAGTCTTCTTGCAAGACCACTACATAAAACAACTATAGTCTTCCCTTTTTTCCATTAGACGCAGTCACTCACACCTGTGTTTGTATTTATTAATTGTGTTTGTGTTAGAAATATACATTGTCATTAAAACTATATCTATTATCTGTCTATTTATCTAAAGTTTAATCTGTTTTATATTTCTACAGGTATGTAAGAAGAATAGTTATGATACTTGATGCAGGAATGTACACGTTTATTTATAATCTTATGTAGTAATAACTGTATTTTTAACTAAGGTACATTCTGAATCTGGATTGTAATGGATACAGGATGCTTGTGATTAGAGCGTCTGCAAAGACTAATGAAGGATTGAAGAGCGGGGGAACGAAGTTGACTAGCACGGAGTAATATACAGTGGGGTGTTTTAGAAGGTAATTAACATTTTCATCTTTTGAAAAGATTATACAAGAACGGTAGGTAGTTCTTATGAATGCATTAAGTTTGAACAAAGGCTTTTTAAAATGTCTGACAATAATTTTATTAAAAATATAATGTTTGTAAACAGGGTTAATAATTTTCGAGTAGTAAATATAAATTGTACGAAGATGTAATCGTAAAAGTAACAGACCAATTTCAATGTAAATAAAGTATGCTTTGGTGATCTCTTGACCTGTGACATATATTAATGAGATTAATTCGGTAAACCTGTGGCTAGGAACACATGAACATTTTAATGTCAATTGACGGTTTGAATAAATATTCGCTCTGTGACGAATAAAATTATGCAAATCACTATTTTATCCAGGAATTTCGAAAAAAAACTGCGTCACTTGAAAACATATTCAACAATTAAATTATCATAAATTTTTGATTTCAATGTAAAAGAATTTCCTGTCATACATATATTCATGGAAACTTTAGAGGAGACAGCGGGAAGGGGGGCAAGTAGCTTGTCGTAAAGTGGTAGTGGCGTCGGAAGTGGATATATCTATGTATATAAAATACTCGTGTATTAAAGTAAATGATCACATGTGATTCCATATACAAACTAACAACAACAACAGCAACAACACCACTGTCCAGGCTGTCATGGAAATTTCAATCATTATCATTTATAATTTATACGTAACGAAGTCAATTAAACAAGAAAGGTATGCATTCCTTTCAACAAGTGTAAATAATAAATATTTATTTAGCAAGGAATAATATTTTTGTATAAAATCATATATACAGTCACACAGAAATGACAACCACTTTCTTTTCTGGGCTTATGCTGAAGACTTAAAGTAGGGATATGTACATATGTTAAATAAGAAAGAAATATCTGCCTTACTGTAGTGACCGCAGGAATACGAAAATATGTTAATGCAAAGCAGAGTTAGGGGGCATTGTGTTGCACCGTTCAGCAAATACTGTCTCTGGGAACTATTATTTACTACACCGAACATATGAAACAGTTCCTGTGAACTGTGAAACATGTTCACTGTTCACTAAGATTCATGGTCAATTATAAATAACCGTCGATAGTCTTCATATCGACTGATTTATCTTTGAATGAATGCATTTTAGAAAAGGGGACAAAATTATAAACTAGCTAGGTATATAAAACATGTGACTTTTACTAATTAAATTATGAGTAAAAGAAACGCAAAATCCATTAGTAAACATGTTTAAAATTAAAACTATAAGTGTTCTCGATAAAAAATATTAAAAGTAAGAAATGAAGAAAAGAAAAACATTATACAAAAATAGTATAAATTAATATAAACATTATTGTGTTATACATGCAAGTCAAGATATTGTTACATGCATGTAACATGTACATGAAGAGATTCGATGAACAGTTTATTCAGATTTGGTCGGTGGCAGAGGAGACCAGAAAGAATGGATATATCAGTCTCCTCAATGTCTAGGGATAACGTTATCCTGGCGATTTCCACTATGTATGCTTGAATTTACGAAACGATTTAATAAGAATAACAAAATAAATGATAATAAACCCATTTCTATCCAGTGTACATACTAGACTGTAGTGCTGGTGAGCTGAAGAGAGGCAGGGGCAGGGGAGGATTAACAATGGTAGACAAAGCTTAATAGTATTTAAAATTAGCGAATGTGCACGCATCGAAACTACGTAGATCAAGCATCTAATTATTACCTGGCACATGTTATCACGTATTAGACATTAAATATGGTTCACACCGCATTCACAAAGGGATGAAAGCGTGTCTGTTCACTTATATAATGTCACAAAGAGCAAAGTGCAAGACAGAGACAGAGAGATATAAGGTAGCATGAGTGAGCGCACGGGGTGGTTTTCTCCATTCAATCAGGAACTGTCCCTGAGGGATTGATGGAATTAAGTGACCTCGGCTGAACTTGCCTTTAATTAGAACAGAAACGAACGACACAAAGACAGTCGAAAAGAAACGGAAATATTTCCTTCACATGTAACGTTCATTTCAAACATTCTTTCTACCTTCTTTTTGTTCTCCAGTCTAATACGTCGACGTTGTAAGAAATGTGCAAATCTTCGCGCGTTTTACTCATGATACACTACATTGAATTTGTACTCTATTAGCTTTACTGTTTTATAATATTACCACACATATGCATATGTGTATATGTATGCAAATATAATTATTAGTTACATTCTCTTAGATATTAGAATTCTGCAACGCTTGTCGACATTGTTCTATTCTTGTTGTACATATGCAATAAATCTTCAGCATGGATTTCGTATTCAGCAATGTGTGCGAGTATTCTGATGATACTGTACATATTTCAAGGTTTAAAATTTAATATTTTACCACAACAAAATACGATTTAGCACCTTTTTCATATAAACTTTATTTTATTAATGAATGTAATTCATTCACTTTATTATGATCAGCTGCGAATAAAAAAGATAATTCATTAATGAACTCAGTTTTCTAGAAAAGGAAGAAAAGTAAGTTTCTTTCTGCTGCTACTCTTACCTCAATGGTTTCAAATTATAATTCATAGAAAAACTTTCATGATTGAACGTGTTAACGTATAGGATTACACATGCTATCAAAATACTGTATAAAAAAGTGTGTATTGTAAGGAGCATGTGTGGAGCAGAAGAGAGTAACGTACCTACTTTGTTCCGTCTCTTTACAAAGAGATCGGCAGCACGCGTCGCCTAATGATATATTCAAGGCACGATGTAACATGTAGGAGAGTTTTTTCAAATACAATTTCATATGCGAAACGGATAAAATACATTTCTCTATAGAGCATATTAAACTGAGTACTTCAACATCGTCACTATTATGTCAGTGAATATTACAGAAACCTGCACACTCTTGTCGTATTGATAATAAAATATTTGCATCTGGAGTGATTTGAATACGTGGTTATAAAGAAACTTATTTAGTTTTATTCATATTTGCATAGATCCATTTAGAAATTAAATTCTATTATGTATTGAATGATGTTTGAACAATATTGTACGATTATATTCAGTACATTATTTAAAAAATAATTGTTATTAAACATTCGCTCGTTAATGAAGGATAAGATTTTAATTTCAAGTAATTGTAATGTGATTTTTAGTAGCAGAGATAAAGAAATGTATAAATATAAAGTGTATATACATTTGATACTAACAAATGTACGAGTTGGGTAGTATATAAAAAAGATCACATATCCGATACTGCAGTTGTAATACCGCCTCGTATGTGCGACATGATTATACGAAATTCAAAGCAGGTAACTTCAAATTCGTTTTAGATTGAAACTTGTAGTCGAGTTGACAACTTTTAGCTATAATTCACTGTTCGCGGGGGCCCATATGAGAGTAAAAGAGCATCAAGAGTGAGACGAGAGGAAAGTTTCACGCGGTCACTCGCCGTTCAGAAAGATCGGTGGTCGTCATTGAGGGTGGTGGTGGTGGCGTTGCCGTCGCTGCGGTGGTATAATATCGGTGGTCGGTGGTCGGTGGTCTGTGGTCGATGGTGTGAGATGCGCATGGCACGGACCAGCATAGACTGGTCGGTCGACAGTCGTGTATTGTAAAGTCGCTGGCTGCTGGCAATGCCCTGCCTCTCCCAGTCCAGAGTTCGGTTTCTATTGTGCTTCCGATACTGGATGCGAAATGGGATGCATGAGGATTGGGTTTCCTAAACAAAATACTCAACTGATAACGGGGATCTACCATACACTCACCGCTACCCCGACCGCAACAATCACCCTCCACTCTACACTATTCGTATTCAGGGGTGGGGGGGAGTGATGCGACTTCTTTTTGTTTCAGTTTTTTTCCATTGTTTTATTATTTGTC
>JAGJTL010000016.1:2746544-2756789 GCA_022063505.1 Calosoma granatense
ATATAGTGAATATACGGCAATGTTATCAGGACTAGTGGTGATTTGGTGTAGGGTAAGCACCCTCAGGGTATTGTTCTCACTTTTGAATTCAGGGGTGGCCCCATACAGATAACCCAAAGCCTGTATCACTCTGTCCAACAGAATTGTAATCATATTTTGAATTTCATGCATGCTATATACACAATAGTCTAGCCGAAACAATAATAAAAATTTCGAGTAATTTTCTATATTTTCGTACGCGCTAACTGCCGATGTACAGTGTTGTTGTTTCACGGTGTTTGTGGCTGGGAGTGTACTGGCGTTGTTCGACAGTGTAATAGCCACTTGCAAAGGGTAACTAATACGGTTTTTGCAACCCTTCGCCACTATTCAAATAGATAAGGGTTGGCTCAAAGCTTCTTCTAATTATATTATATCAGTGGGCTCATATATCAAACTGATTTCTCCAAAATTAACCGCACCAACTATAGATACCATAAATTCATTGCAATTCTTTCTTTCGGCAAGTGCCACATGCTCATCCAACACCATCCGTTACCTAGTTAGATTTTATATATTGATAATAATATATTATTACAAACATCTATACTTTATAACTTGTATACACACTGATATAGGAAGAAAAATGAATATAAAAGTACATACATCTCTCTGTCTGTCTGTATGTATATGAATAATAAATCTGTTCGTAAAGTAAAGAAACTTTATTTTGAGTAATAGCTTGTTGTAGGATGTCGTTAAGCAGAATTAACGAAACTTGTGCATAAAGATGACGTCAGTAGCTAATCAGTAATTAAAACTGACTTTCTGACATTGTCTCGGTTGTTTGTCAGCATGGAACAAATACTTTTTGAAGGCTTTTGCGGTTTGCCTCACAGTCCCTACTCTGCACAGCACAGTTGTCCATTGTGATTTGACAATGCACAATGAACAGGAATCGTTATTAAAATATGACGTCAGTGGTTAATCATGAAGTGGAGGACACCTGCCACCCTGATATCGACTTACGTTACTTCACTTCATTCACTATTTATTTATATACACAATGCATGGATGGACACTTCCATATGTCACATATGTAATAATCAATTAGAAACCTTTACTAACCATGAAAACTAATAATCATGTACATGTACATGCAATGCAGTGTATCATACATAGTCCAATGAATATATTTATAGACACACACACACACAGTGCACGTTTATATATGAAAAGTGTTGTTGTTTGGTGACGATTCATTTGCAGTGTTAGCATTTACAAATGACCGTTTGGACAAGAATTTCAACTATTTGCTTAATTAAATTTCGGAGAACAAAGGTTTGTACCAAATAATAGGCCGTCAAGCTAGGCATATGAGACGCGTATACAAAATGAACACATTTTGTTTTATCACCGTGTGGACATAACGGCAAATGTTCTAACTGTAGTTCATTTCATTTCTACAATTCGCACATACTTTTATTCATATCAATTATTCTCAAATAAATTATTTCACTTTATCTTCAGTTACGTTTTGATTTTGCACTGTGTGTAACTAAAAATTGTTATACTGTGTAAATTCAACTGAATGAAACATGGATGCATCGTAACTATTGTTTTTCCGCATGCATCGTATTTTTTTCTGTCCTTTTTTCCAGACCATATAAATAATATTCCTGTAACCACTGTTTTTCTACATTTATCTTTTGAATTTTTCTGTCCCTTTCGAAAAGATTAATCGAGGTTTCACTGTAATTATAAAAGATAAAAATAATCAAACGTTATTCATTTAAATAAACTCTATAATCAAATTTGTGTCGTGGAAAATTATACTTGAATATAACATTCTTCTGCGTAATATTTTATCATGATATTTCGTGACGCCATTTTGTCGACCTTGTTACTGTAAGAAATAAACCAATACGTTTTTTTTTTGCTCTACAACTGTCCAATACGACTTCTCTTTGTATCAGGGATTATACTTCAGAACTTGATAAGACATGTTCTTAGATGGAATTATGTAATGCTTTGCTCTGAGGAGATAATAATTGCTACTTAATTAGTCTGTTCGTTATGATGATTAATATTATTCTTCACCTGATCTAGAAACCAGTTATATATACCTATCTGTCATAACAAGTAGCGTAACGGATTTTTAAATTCATACATGAATATTAATTATTTTGAAATTTAGATTTTTAAGGCTCCATTTCTTTGAAATCTAATTATTTCAAACACTTGCCATTTAAAAAAAAATATTTATTGTTTTTTCCCTTACATGGAAATTTATTTGACATGACGAAATAACTGAGAATTTACGCGATTTGACGTTCAATATTTTCTACTTCTTTGCGAAAATGATCCCTTCGTGATACGTCTGAGGGTTACTGTATATTGCGGTACGCTTGAATGCATATAGTAATCTAGTAGCATATGAGTCAATACGCTCATAATTTTGCTGAACACCACTAAAATACTACCGCATTGGGTAACACGTGGCGAATCTGAGGTGGATGCATATCAGCTTAACAATATTTCCCTAAACTTTTTCCATGAATCTTTTAAGGGTGATTCGTTATCGCATTTTCTCCATGCCATGCATAATTTAACAGTTTGAAGTCCACAACTTCCTAAAACTGACTGACTGACTGTATATATTTATGTATATTTGCTAATATAATATCGAAAGTGTATGGGTGTAATTATTTCGGAAGTTACGAGTTGTAACTGGCGAATGGAATGCATGGCATGAAACAAAATAATGTGCGCAAATATATTATGAATAATTAAACCGTACTGTGTGTAGCTTTCAGCTTACGGCGATTAGTGTATTGCCTTTGTCAGAATGACCAATGGGAAGTCCTTACAGTTGACAACGTAACATCTGCGTCCCCCTAATGGACACTGTATAGATTAACCTTTGCGTCTGAACCGCAAATTCGAAATACCTACAACCTGAATCGTACCAATATCTATACATATTACATACTGATAAATACATGTATGATGATTTGATCCTGTTTGATCTAGTTTGATCATGGCACGTGTGTGTGTGTGTTTCAGGCTCTATATAACTACATATGTGTAAGCAATGACGTGACAATGTGACGACACTGCTACTAGAGAAGTCAGTTGTTTGTCACAGTGCAATTGAATGTTCAGTGTCTCAGCTCTGCCCGTTCAGACTATATACCCATATAATACAATGTCATACATATGTATGTATGCATATATGTTTTAAATCAATTTTCGTAGCTGAAATGAGAAGCTTTAATTAAATTATAGAAGTTTCTGACTGATTTTCGGACCTTGTGCTTCATACATATAGGGGTGTTTTTAGTGCAACGCCCCGACACACATGTGTCGAAGAATGTAATTTAATTAGGGCGTTATAATTCGCTCCTATTGCTATGGTCACGAAAAACTAAGCAATATGAACATGCTTCATGTAAAAAGAATAAAATTATATTAAGTACAAAAATTATTTATAAATAAAATAAAGTTTCACTATTACTTTTTTTGTAGATATGAATGAATGTTTCTTGTATGACAATTGCACTTAAATTTGACAACCTGTTCAACACGATAATCCTGTTCGAGTGGTTTCGCCTTTATTCGTGTACTGCGTGAATATATATACAGAGATCTATTCAGTTAATGTGCGTACATATGTTACCCTGTTGGGTACGGATAATGTAACTCTGGTAATGATATGGTGTGCGCATCATCGGATACGAACATAGAGCAAATAGAGAGAGAGACCGGAAATAATTAGGCGCGAACTGAAGAAGAAAATGAAGTGCGAATATCATTCGAGATAGAACCGAAGAGAACAACGCCGGAAAATATCAAGTACTCGTACATTCTCTAGGGAGTATACGGAAAGAACTGTGTGTGGGTGAATGTCACGAGACTCTGAATCCCCAGAGCAATAGAATTGGTGATTTGTCATCCGTCGAGGCGCGTCGCAACACACTTCAACTGCTACACGCATGATGGCAGAACCGCAACCGCAGCATCAGCCGCAGCCACAACTAAAGCGCACGTCTCTGCACGTCTACACACACACACACTATACACTATGGATATACATGTATATGTATATGTTGTAACATGTAGCTAGTTAGCAAATTACTGGATCAAATTACATGAAATATCCCTGCAATTGTCATGGAACATAATTATATCAAATTTAAAACTAGCAAAACTAGTATATGATAAAGACAGGATGCTATATGTAATATTTATGAATCAACGTCATTTTATGCTGTACAAAAATAAATGTATCAAATTCCTGGAATGAAGAGTATATTTTTCAGTAGTGGTGAAGGAATTTTCGTTGTACAGTTTTTGTAACATCGTTATGATGATAGTTTGTTCAAAGAAACAGTAATAAATAAGCCTTATCGCCTCCGTTATCACCGATGGTTGGCTTTTTTTTATATAAAATAGAAGAAAAATACTATAAAAACTAATCAAGTCAAAGTTCAGAAGCTGATAAGCAGTTAAATGAACATACAAACTGCGCTGTTAAATATGTAATCTTTTAAATATTCCGAGTAACTTGTAGGATTACCCGAAAATCTCTACTAATACGTCAATAGAGCTTGAAATTTGATTAAATTTACTTGCGAGCCCTTTTTAAATGTCCTATCCGACCACAACACAATATGAAGTTAGCATTGATTACAATGTGCCTGTATGTATCTAGCCCTGTATAGCACACAAAGAACAGTTACAACATATTGTGGTACGAGGGGACACAGTCCGGCTAGTGCAAGTCCCATCCTGTGCCTCCAAATATGACATTGAGACAGCGGTGCACCACTATACCTATTGATGCAGATGTACACATACACACACGTGCATATATACATATACAGAGAGACACACAGGCACATGTGTACATATATGTTCAGTGTTTTTATATACGATATATGCAAATACATGTGACAATAATTAAACAAAAAACATATTAAATCAACAAACTATTTATGTTTTAGATTTTGATAAAAAAATATATCAGTCAATTATTTTTTTATTAATTACATTCCTAATATTCTGACGCACATATATTTTTGACGCATATATGTAATTAATTATTTTGTAAATATGTACTGCATTTATAACGGTTAGTTGGATTTTCGACCTGTCACATCTGCACAGTTCTAAATATTTCATGACTGAACTTGCGCATAAATAATTTCATATGAACAGCTAATTTCGCATGAACATGTAACGGACATGTCCCCTGTACGGTTCTCACGAAATGACCGCTGGTCTATTTATAAGAAAAACGGATACGGAATACGGATGTCCGAATAATTGTCAATATATCGGTCAATACTGAACTGAAACAGCAATTTACATATGTGCAGATTTGCTTAACATAATTTTAACATAAATCGTCCGGAATGCAACGATTTATTTCGGAAATAACAAATTTACATTTATAAGGTAGAATGGGCAGTACGGAACATATGTGCGTGACCTGAACTACGGTCGTGGGAAAAACCAGAGGTCTACTCTACGGACAGGGCATCAGGTTACAAATACACTGACTCTACACTGCTTTGCCTGCCTGTCTTAACTCGGTAGCACCATACAACCATAACCATAACATACCATCCATGGTCAGACTTAGCCCATTCACTACTACTGTCTTTCGGCTGATTCGATACAAACACACACACACACACACACCTGCACCGTAAACATAAATATATATGTTACATGTAAACCCAGTCCACTGTGTTTCCTTATTAGACCATACTGTAATTATATTTATTTACAAATATACAAAGATTTACATTCACGTATGTTAGAAGACATTTTCTGTTTGTCATTATTTATTCGTAAAGGAGAAAATGCTAGAAAGTAGGTGAATAAAACACATTGTTGAACAAAACAGATTCAACATAACGATTATTGCAATTATATTTCTAGCCACATACACGTACGTACGTACATACCGTACCGGTTTGTCTGCACAGAATAGTAACGCCCCGTGTACCATAAGTTCAGTTTGTTTGCAGTCAGATAGCGACGCAATTGTGCTCCTATCTGGTGGCAATATGTCTTACTGTACAGATAAAATCTTGCGAAATTCCAACCGAATGTTAAACTGTTTTACCTTTCCGCTCTTGGACTGTAAACGGTGTAGGATGTTACCAACTGAGCCGGTGGATGGAATGGGAAATGTGAAATGAATCTCTATTCGCTCTCTGCTGCTTTATCATTCCAACGTACATACATACCCTTATCCATGCTACGTTATGTAATTATCTGTCATTTATATTTGTCTTACACTAAACCATTGGGCATATCTGTCAAATTTCAATCTTGTAATTCATTCTAAACTACCCTTGGTAAAGTACGTATATATGTGCCAGTAAAAACCTGTATTAACTAGATATATATAATGTATTCACATGTAAGCATACATATAATAATATATAGGCAAACTAGTGAGTAACAAGTTATAGATATAACACACATGTATATCCTACCAAACTAGTATTTTATTATTACAAACTAGTTTTAACGGATTTAGGGTAACATATTTATAGATGATACTAACCTATACCAGTTCTAACAGGTAACAATACAAAGTACTATGTCTAAAACGTTCCATACATACAGGTGCAAACACTTTTAGTGACTGTGAAGTACTCCAAATACCAACATACATCTTCATATATTTCTTTAATAGATTTGCTGTCCGCAAGACTTAATAATGATAATATTTTTAATTCAAAACATTAATGAATTAAAAATAGTGTGCGAGTTAATTAAGCTAATTGAGAATTTAAAAAACGCACCTGTGTACATATTAATATTGATAGTTTTTTTGTCTAGCTTTGAAGGAATATAATGTTGCATACAATGTTAACAATAAATATATTGTTAACAGTTTATGTGTGTATAAATTTATGTATATATACAAAATTTTAGATACCTTTAGGTACATTTGTCCGAAATGTAAATTTGTCAGGGGGTGACATTGGTTGGTGTGTTTAGAAAGAAGTGCCTACTGTGATGTATGGAAATAAATGTTCGATAGGGGACGTACAAGGAGAGAGGCGGTTGTTGAATCAAGATTTTTCAGAGGTGTAAGTAATGTGACGAAAAGGGATCGTGTTCAGAATAAATTCATGTATGAAAATTGGTCTATTAGTAAAAAATGTAGTGGGTTCAAGTTGGTAACATTGATTTCAATATACAGAAGCAGTGTCAATGTCGAATAGAACATTTGTTAAACCAAAGTTTGTAATATGTATCTGTCAATATGAGAAGCAGTTGGCAGTATTGTTAAATTATATCTGTAATATTAGATTTAACAGTTTTAAGTTTCTGAAGTCAAGTAGGTATCTGTTAGTATCAAATTATATTTGCATAAATCTGTTTCTTCTACGAAAATTATTATACACAAAATTTTTATAACGTGATTCTCGTACCATCATAAATTTATATTCGATTTTATTTCAATAATATAATCTGGTAATAGTTTCACCTCAACCGGAAGTAATACAGTGATAAAAATAGTTTATTTTGACTGATGGGAAAGGTAAGTATCGCAGCTGTATAACACTAATCCACAAACACCACATTAAAAAAATATATCCCACAAACACCAATGTGGTGTATGAACCATTTTTTACATGAAACCTAAGGGAATATCCCCCTTCAACGTTTTTTTTGTTCTGAATTGATGTCCCTCTTGCACCTCTGCAATTAAGCTGATATTATTAGCTTGGCGACGCCTTCTTAAAATAAGCTTAATTGCCTGATATTATATCTTTAAACTCCAGAAGAAGAAAAATAAAACAATCTACAGAAATTATGGAGAAAAAATTTAAATTAAATGATACTAATTTAATGTTCATGTATAAGTGATGTAAGCAAAATACTAATATAAAATATCATTCATATATCTTTATAATAATAGTAAAGAAGTAATACACTATTATTATTATGTAAATGTGTAGTTAAACCTTGCATGTATGCACATATGTATGTTTATGTATGTATGTAGACAATATAAGTATGTAAATATATATGTTGTACAAGTGACAAGGTGACTTCTGGGTTCCTTTTAAAACAAGCGTTATCTTCATTGACGTTATACGGTAGAATATTTAATGCAATTCTACTGCATGGATGTAATTGTTGCCTCCTTCACAGTACAGAACACTGCCTATATATGGGGAGACAAAAGAGTAGATAAGCAGATGATGTAGCTATAAGTACTTACCCCTCCGCTACCTACTGTACGCAACCGGTAACAAAGCAGCTATTATCACAATGATGCTCTGCGACAACAAGAACAAAACGAATATATTACAGCAAAATGTCTCTAAGTCTCTCTTGCTAAGATTTTTTAATATGATACGGAGCAATGAGCGGACATGGTAGTATATTTTTCAAATTTTTATAATTGCTACAGATTGTTTTAAATTGAAATGTTCTTTTATCATTTATGAAACCAGTACATTTAATTATGTTTATTTTCTCTTTAAGTTTTCAGTGTTCTTTATAGGCTGTGATGTACACAGTAGCTGGGATATCCTTATTATCATTGGCTTAGACAAGGGGAAAAAAACTCTAATTCGAGTAGATATACGTGTGTGTGTGTGTGTGTGTTGAGCGAGGAACTATAATACAAAGTACGTACATATTTGCTGTTGTTTGAAACCGTGATTCCGTGTAACAGACAGTAGTGTTGTGGTGGTGGTGGTCGTGGTGGTTGATGGTGATGGTTGCGCGAGGCAATATGGGGCGGGCAGCGAGGCATGTGCTTCGTTACTCCGTTGCTGTACCAAGAGTCTTATGAATTGAATGTTCCAAACATCAGATTACAGTATTAACATTTATGCTGGATGAAGTCTGAATGGATTTAATCGTAGCCGTTCATGTATGAGGCATATATTAGCAGCGTTGAGGCGTCATACCGGAACAATTACACATTCGCTCGGCTTGCTAAATGAATGCCCGCCGAACCATGCGATTCCAAAACGGTGGCTACCATACCCCTACATCGCTAAACAACACAATTACCATTCATGTTGTATTCTATTTGTACTATATTTCATTGTTGCTTCACATAGTACTAAACGTTTAGAAATAAATTCATATCAATATCATCTGCATGTCTTAGCGCAAACTTGTACTGCCTGCTTCAGTTTCAAATATAAAGAATAAGAATTTAACCTACAGTATTTCATTAATTTATTTTTTATTTAAAATATAATTCAATTAAAATCTCGAATCAAAATGAACATTAAATATATCTAGTAGCAAATATTACTTAACAGGTAAGCAACGTACTTCAATATTATTGATTTTGATTTAAGATTTCAGTAAAACCTCCGTCTTGTAACCCGTTATAGATGTATACATTTGTTTAGAACTGCACTACTCTTTTGTTAGTTCAAGTAGCTTAAATACAAAGTTAAAATATAAATCTTTTATAGTAGAATATTTAATAAACGATTATATGTGGTGCTGTTCAAAAAACCATGCATCCCCTAAGAGTAAATCACACCCTTCTATTTAGATACACTGCGCACTCATTCCAGATTCTTGAGAAGTCAATACGCCGTACTAATGCGAAACTAAGCTATATATACTTCCAAACAATACAGCAATGGCCAGCTTTTATAAACATAACATTATTCTACAATACTCGCAAATATATTACATCAAACATAAATTATACAATAACTAATGAACATTGCATTCTTATTGCAAAGATAACCAAAGTTATATGGGTTTCTAGAACAAGATTTAACTTGTCATATCAAAATAAACAATATTCAAGTGAAACTACTTTGCTTGTCTGACAAATAATATGAATAGCTTAAAAGAGATTCGATACTGTAAATTTTGATTTGAAATTTAAGTTGAATTTTGTTCTAAATATCATTTGTAAGAGGAATAATATATAGGTGATATATTATAGGTAAACAAAGTAACTAAATCTAAAGATAATGTTGATTGTGATGTTAGATGAAATCTAATCTCGGTTCTTGTAATCCGGTATAGATTGGTCTATATCTTAAGCGCAATAAAGTTTAGGATTTCGTATATGTGAGAAAGTCATTAGTACACGGTCGGATTATGATCTCAATAGGTCTATGAATCTGGTTACAAACCTACAATTTGCGAGAACACAATTCACCTTATATATAATGGCATATATAATTTTACACCTGTGTAAAGTGACCACTTGTTAATTTGCTGTGACTATCATTGTTCATCGAC
>JAGJTL010000016.1:2765417-2779228 GCA_022063505.1 Calosoma granatense
TATATATATACGTATATATGCATATGCCTAAATCACTGTATATTTGTATACACATACACTGCTCTGTCCACTCTTCAAGCCAACGAACTTGCAGCGACCAGTCATCTATTCATGCCACAATGTTGCATTACAACCTGTGAAATCCATCAAAATCCATTGCGCGCACATATATCAAATATTTTTTATTTATAATCCATTCGAATAAATTAGTAACTGTGTTAACTGAAATTAAAAATAGAATCTCAGAGAGCATTATCCTTTAAAGTTGATGAATTAATATATACACTTGTTAAACTAAAATATATGAAAATAATAGTGTTTGAATACGGCTTCAGCTGTATCGATTCAGTGTATTGATAATTGTAGTATGACGACATTGGTTAAGGAAAAAATGTGTATAAAAAATTGGCCATGCGGAGCGTGTTGGGTGGAGAGTACGATGATCGGATGTGTGGTAGCGCAAAGGAGAAGAAGAGATAGGTATTGTGACCTCTGTGCGGTACGGTTACAGCTATGCTATACCGTGCTTATGGTACGGTGAGGAAGTTCAGTATTTCGACGGTCTGAAGATATCGAACTGTGTGGATCAGCCGTTGTTCGCGGTTCATAGGCACGTTCCTACATCGGCACCGGCAAATGCAAACCTTACGCTATAGCTAGTCAACACACATACATACATATACAGGCACAACACACACACACACACAAGTCAAGAACTCCGAGCACCACAACACAACATGGCTATAACAAAGCAACGAGCAAAGTATATACGCGTATATACGGACGATACCTACGGACAGTGTACAGTATACACTGGGTCTTGGTTTGAGGTCAGGGTCAGTTAAGGTTATTTCCCACGATAGTCTTACCCGGCATAGCAACCAACGAATGAAGAGGCTACGCCAGAATTATAATACTGCGTATAAAAGGAATCCGAAACCGCGTATTACTAACGTTCACGCACACTTGTTCTCACATGTATCTATTATTTACTATTCAATTATTACCTAGATACAGAGAAAACACCGTAATTCTCCAAATATCTAGACTATTTGTCTAATATCATCATATTGCACAGAACACACTGTGTACAATCCATATAGCTTACATGTTGCATTGAAATAAGTGAAATAAGTGCAAATTATCAGTCAAGTAAAACATATAAATACACTCTTGACCTCTGTCAATAAGAAACGGTTATTTGTTATATCACAATAGCAGTGTCTACTGCGTGTTTTAGATTTTCTACATATCATTAGCATTTGAACTTTAAATGAAAGTTAACTGGTTTCCGCGAAAAGAAAGTTCCTCTTTTGTATATTTTTGTCGGCCGCAATGGTTCATCTCTAGTTGCAGGTAGCAGAGATCATCACTGAGTTGAACCTGAACTGACCTGTAATTGTTGGTTGCTATTAAATTTATAGAATTATTTCTAGAAACAAACTTCCACATTAGTACTTGGTACTAATATTGTGTTATAGTATACATGTGTTCCTCTGATTTCCATACGTACACTTTTATCTGTTGCTTCATCGCTCGTCGAAATCCATTTATTACATTTGAGATTTAAGGAGCGGGAAGTGTGACGTATTAGAGACATCGACGTGTGTAGACGTGACGAGTCTCCGCTTGTTTAGGGGGTGCAATTTTTATTCGGAACACTGATAATGAAATAAGACAAATACTTGACACTTCATTTTCATTACTGTAAGAATGTGGGCGATTAATTGTTTGAATAATAAATGACAGCACAATAATAAATAAAAAATGTAAAACTAAAACGTCAATCAAAGCAATCAATGTAAATTCAAACGTCAAACGGTCATATAAATGATGTTAGACAAGTCGACTGCAGGCTTTGATTAATGACGTACGCAGCGTACCTGGCCAGCGACACCGACAGACCGAACGAACGAACGAACGAACAAACAAACGTCTCGGCTATATGTGTGTGCTACGGTTATACCATCCTATACCCTACCATACAGTATACTATTCGTACGTATATGTGTGCATTAGCGTTCGTAACGTAAACTTAAGCGATCCGTGTTACAGCTGTGCAACGAGGCCGGGTGCCTCCGTCGCAACCAGCGCTTCCTGGACTTCCGAATCAGTTCCTCAACTCCAGCGATTCGGTGACGACATCACTCAGCAATCATTCGTACCTGAGCAGTTACATATCTCTGTTGTTACGAGCTGAACCGTATCCGACCAGCCGGTACGGCCAGTGTATACAGAGTAATAATATCATGGGCATAGATAACATATGCGAGCTAGCTGCACGGCTTCTGTTCTCCGCTGTGGAGTGGGCGAGGAATATACCGTTCTTCCCAGATCTGCAGGTCACCGATCAGGTTGCCTTGTTGCGGCTGGTCTGGTCCGAACTCTTTGTACTCAACGCATCACAATGTTCTATGCCACTGCACGTAGCACCCTTACTTGCGGCAGCAGGTCTCCATGCGTCCCCTATGTGTGCTGACCGTGTTGTACAGTTCATGGACCATATACGAATATTCCAGGTACGTGTACACCTCGCACGCACACACACACACACATATATAATATCTGCCATATACCACACCGCATACACTTGTACCATGTATGTTTGTGTTTGCAGGAGCAAGTTGAAAAATTGAAAGCGCTACATGTCGACTCTGCAGAATACTCATGTCTCAAGGCCATCGTGCTCTTTACCACGGGTAAGTGTTTTATGCAAACTTTCTCTGCATCATTGCTTACCATGTATCTATACTTCTAGCAGCTCAATTGTCGTCATGTCATCGTGTATAAACAGACATACAAAAAAATACCCAATACGACAAATATGCATCATTTGCACATTTCACTCATATATTCTTTAACAAATTCTTTAAAATTCAAACGCGTTTCAATTCAGCTATATATATACATCACAATGATAGATATGAACAGGCGAGTACTAACTCAAACTGGTTTGACCGACGAATATTTCTAGTACGGCCCGTAACTCTAATAGTTGCGTCATAGTTGGCGTGAATAGTACTTGTTGACAATGATGTGTATACAATGTATATTTAGTAAACAGAGAAATAGAATAGAACGGCCGGTTTCAAATTAAAATGCAACCTTCAAACGAATGATTTTATAATATAGAAGTGTGCGAGTAAATATGCGTCTTCGTTACCAAGCTAACCAGTATAGAACAGGTGTGTGCTGTTAGCTTGCAAACGTCGCCGCTGCAATCTTACGCCTTGTAATCGAAATTTTATTTATTTTCACCGAAGAACAAAGTGGGCAAGTATGTACATAGTATATACATTGAAATTATTAAATAAATACATTCTTACTCATGTCTACAATTACAGTAGTTACTTAATTAATATTTCACTGGTCAGTATTGTAAATTTTTGCTATAATATACAACAAATCTAGTTCAAGTTTCAACTGGTTTAAGTTTTGAAATATTTCACTGTTAGGTTAGATAAAAATTTACACTGCATTCCTCAATTGACCGATATGTCAAGGTTCGTGTTTCACAGAGTTGAATTATGAATATACAAGACTAATAATAAACATATGGGCTACTTCCCTGACTCGACCTGTTACTGCTTGTCGGTCGACCTCTAGTTCTGCATGAGTACAGAAATCCCTTAACTTGTTCGACTGTGTGTTAGGTGCGCGCATAAGTGGTCGAAGATATATAGCCTCTGCTGTCTGACACTTTTTCCACTTTGACAAATTTAACATTTCGTTTTTTGTTAAAAGTAAAAATCTCAAGTGTGTGTTTTTTTGTTCATAAGAACGAATTACAAAACAAAATAATTTTTTATAATTACATAATTATAACGTTTAAGGTTAGAATGCAGGAAGTGCAAATTCGCGTGTGCATACAACTAATTTAGTAGTTAAGTTGTGGGCGACATTTTATTCGTTAAATGTAGGTTTTTTTACTAAAATGCGGGCATGTTCAGTCTGGATTTCGATGAATAACTATTATAGAGGATATAGAATTTGACAGTGATTATGTAACGGATGTATTTATGGTAAATGTTTATTATGAGCCCTTTAGCTACTACTACATAAGATACATAAAGATTATCTTACGCAACGTTACACGGTTACGCAAGGGCCTTATGCATGCGTATGTACGTGTATTACCGGTGTGCAGACAGACTACCACCACAAGTCTCTCTGTTTTGTTGCTGTAGGTATAATGCACGGTTCAGTTGCCAAAGTCAATGCTTCGCAACAACTGCTTCTATTGTCATATTTTTAACACGCACCTGCGCAACTACTCCTTTCCGGCTACTCAACAATTTTCACGTGTACCGTTTTATTTATCAGATTTAATATAATAATATCATAAAATCAGTTGGTTTTTGTGACGTGCCATGCATGAAAGATTGACCATTGTGTTACAAATACAAATGAATTCTTCAAATACGTTATATTACAGTTGACTACATACAATATTATTATTATTATTATTCTATTCATAATTACAGCGGTTATTTTTCTTTTCACTGAAAATAAAATAATAGAGGGTGTATTATTTGTGTCTGTAGGCCAGCTGAAGTTTATTTTTTTATTTAATAAATATGTTATTTGGTTTCCGTTGATCAGAATAATTATAATACATTTCCTTTACACGAAAAATGTTATGATTTATTAGTTAACTTGTTTGATACCTACAAGAATCTAGTCTGGAATACTAATTTCAGTATTTATAATGTGATTTATCTTAAATAACTTTATCTTCACTTGTCTACTTGATTAAGTACTATAACGAACAGATTTTTAATAAAGACTATGTATAAAATGTCAAGATAATTAAATTTGTATTAAGTTCAACTGTTTATTTACCGGTAATACTATAAATATTTTAATAGCTAGTGTAACAATATTTAACAAGACATGTATCTTATTATTCTATTTATATGTGTTCATATTTCATGTTTGTGTTAACATATAATTGGGGTTTAAGCGCTGAAGTGTTATGCCAAGAGAATAGTTGCAACATAATGTTTAAGGTCATAACGGCGTATCCATCTACAGCACAAGGTTTCATGTATACACGTAAATGTCTAGGAATAAAGGGGAAAGGATAATGTTTAGCGCTAGAATAAATTGGAGAAATTGCCGTATATGCATTAAATAAATTATAACAATTATTTAAAAACGATCAGTGGCGTACTAAGAAACTATTTATGAAAACGGCTATATTGTATTTATTATAATAAGCATAAGCAGATATTTTATAAATGTATTTCTATTAACTAAAAATATTTTTATGCAAGAAATAGCAAAATAAATTTTAAATATTAATACTCATTTTTATTTTTACAAGAATTGACTAGTCTCTTTTAAGTTGGCTAGCCTGGGAAGGGTGAGAATAATTATGGTAACAATGTAAATGTATACATACTGTGGATGGATTTGAATTACTTTGCAAAGTAGTGAAAAGTTTTGTTTTGCTAAGAGATATTTGTATAAGATGCCACACGGCAAAGGAATACAGAGCTGTACGGAGTTTTGAGACGGTATGAACGAGAACCGAAAATGAAAATGCAAGATACAACTACGAACGTGCATTCTGTGTGCTTCAGAGTATCGGAGGAGAATATTCTACTGTATATATGTATATGTGTGTGTGTGTGTATGGCGCATCGGACACTAGGTACCGTGAGCATGGGCTACATCAGCCGGTCATTTGAGACTGACTAGTAGTGTAATACAGCGAGTGGATAGAGGTCGTGACTCAGCCGGTCACGCTAAAGGTATGGCCGTGGGGCATTCCGATGGGTCGACCTCACAACGCCCAAGAACCAAGTCTGCTCGTCTCTCAACTCTCTGTATGTTTCGTTCCAACTCTGGCCTCTCTTATGTTGGTCCGCTTGTGCGAAGGTTATCGTGTTCTGCTTCAAATGTTTTCACATACAGTTCTACGTACGTTACATACATACATACATATATAGGTATATATACACATATTATATTCCTTCAAAAACAGGTTTAATTGCGGTTACATACTTTCCACGAAAACGGTTATTAAATTATTCAATTTCCCGGAAATGAAACAAAAGAATTTATAGTAAATCAGCTGTGAAACTATCAGTGCTTTAAGCTTGATGAAGCACCAAAATACAAACAAAATAAAATACATAGAAAGAATATTACTTGAGAATGCGTTAAAAATAAAACATGATTTAATTCACTTGACCCAATTTCTTGGAATCTGAACTCGGTTTTTTTTTACAAAAAATTATAGTAAACTCTAACATGATTACATCACAAATTATAGATAATGAAATAATTTTTATACTTTTTTTTAAATGTAAATTTTTTATATTTTGGAAATGTCACGTTGGAAAATATGTTAGACACATAACATAATCATTTTGTGTAAAATCAATGTTAGTTGTTGGATGTTGGAGGATTGCAAGTCATTATTCAGTCATTTACTTCAGTGTATGTCCTAGCATCAACACCAGAACTTTTAAATAAACGAGTCTAAACAACGCATTCCACAATTTTTCTTGTGGCATATGACACTTATGGACATCTTTTTTAATATTGTGTGGAAATATATCTTTTGTATATCTGTAGCAAAACTACATGCAATGAAATTAATTCTGGCATATTAAATCATTCATCACACATCGTTATATCAGTAACTATCTTTTAACATTGCATGGTTACATTCAAAAGTTAAGACATTCTAATAAATATGTTTCCCTCTTCATCCGAAATGATAACAAAATGATCCGATAAAATCAGTTTTAAATCGACATATTGGTTCAACACAACAATATATAAGTCGCTTTGTTTTGGGGACTTTCAGCAAATATTTTTACTGTATTTGAACGGCTCAGAGAGAGAGAGAGAGATTCAGTAGATGGAAGATTGTGTTATCATAACACAATTATATTTTGTTTATACAGGAAGTGTTAAGTATATTTTCTGCAGTGACTTCATTAGGGGAGTGACTGAGGGAACTGAGGTACACTTGCTGTGATATAAATACATGTGCTATTTTATAATCACCGAAGCCTGCAAGCCATGATTTATCATATGTAACGAATTGCTTACTTAGCGGTGGTCAAAACGTAAACACTTATTTGAATATGGAATATATTAAACCACATATCCTTCTCACCACTGGTTAAGCTACCCGATACCCGAGTAACCACATCAGATAGCTTTTGTATGCAAACATACACTGCGTTCCCGGCGCAAAGATATATACCTACACTACGACGATCCATGTTTAAATGCAAAAAGCGAAATACAGAATAATGTCGGATTAATAATAGAAAATAATGTTGCATAAAAAAACAGTATAAAAAACTAGTCATTCAAAACATATTTAGAACAAAATTTAGAAAAAAAACTCAAAATCTCAATTATGGCAAACATTTATAAACAATTAAATTATCTATTATAATATTGACAGTAATATTAAATGTTTGTACATATTTCAAGGAAGTTCGAATGTAATATTTAAAAGTGAATGCTATTAGATACAGATATTTGTTATTGTTTATATAAATGTGTGAAATATGACTGTATAATATTGTTTAATAACGAGTGCCGTTTTAGTATGGAACTCGGATCCTCGATATTGACATTTTAAATCTGTTGAAGAAAACAAAATATCGTTTAACCTATGGAAAGGTCATACCCATTTCATAAGTGAAGGGATAAGTCATCCCTTTTGGGTAATAAATTTTGCCAATTAAGCCCCGAATGCTCTTTTGCGCCGCAAAAATAAAAAGTCAACATGCAGAGTTGTGTAGATACAAGATACAAGTACCCATTACATGATGCAAGAGTCGCTTTACTGTAAAGCGAAATAGTAATACATAGTTGGTTGTTCGGGACGCGGGATGATCTGTTAGTTTGGTATGTGTGAGAGGGTGGTGTGCGCCTGTTGTTACTGCGGCCACGGTGGTGGTGTACTGTGGTAATGCAAAGCTGCGGCTACCCCCCAATCGACACCCCCGTATCGCTTTTTATAAAGGGAGCCGTCGCGTTCACAGTGCAGTTGTGCTGTATGCAATTTCATTATGTTTTGTATTAGGGTGCAAGCAACGAACCTTGCTGATAAACTGTACATCGGAAGAAAAGAAAATCGTACACACAATCATTCTGTAATAATCGCAACAAAGCATTGAAACCAAAACCAACACATACATGCACATCGTGTATTGTAATATACATGTATGTATATCTATCTGTATTCTGTATAATAAGACATACACACACATACAGATGTATGTACACGCATGTTTCATGTTACGGACCGTTCTAGACCTGACTTGTAAGGTGAAGAAGTAAAGGGTAACTGATTAAATTCGTCGCTGACAGGCAGGGGCACGGTACAAGTGCGAAACTGCAGTCTGTCTTATCATTCCGGTAGAACGATAATAAATTCTTACTAATGGCATCGAATACAATGAAATTCTAGTATATACTAGATTGAATGCTACGCCTTTTCGATGTAGCGTCAGTTCAAGTCCGGTGACCATGCAGTACTCTGCGATTAGATATTTTACAGAGAGAACCGTGAACGATATTGGAATCGGAACCTGGCCGGAACTTCAACATTCGTCCAAGATTCGATGTAGGACATCGGTGATTTTTATTATAAATTAAGTACGTCCTTCTCTGAACTGTCCATGTGTTGTTCCGTCCCGAAACCGCAAAGCCTACTTTGTTATGCACCCCAGTGCCAGTGAGAAAACTTCAGGCCCGTATTTCATTGTGATTTATCTGCACTTCGCTAAAAGAATTGTAGAAAAAAACGGCACGGAATCAATCAGCCATTATTTCAAAAACAAGTAGCTGCGAAAGATGTGAGGGTTAGGTCAGCCAGTAGTTTAACGTCATAGCAAGCTGCCTCGCGAAATGGACGGGGCCGAGTCCAACGAGTGATCTTACTAGTTCAGTCCAGTCTAGCACAGTCACGGCACAAGTACAGTCTCTAGTTCAGCACAACGCTACGCTACGCTATGTAGAAGAACCAAATACAATCACTGACGACAACCACTCAGCCAGGCCGGCACGCGGCACTCACGTTTTACGTAAAGAAACATAACGAATCATCATCATTGTCTGTCAGTGACATCTATCTAGTAAAACGTTGCGTACAATCCACCAATGATAAATGTCATCTATACAATATTTAACCGTCAATATATGTAATGTATCTATCAGCAAAAAAAAGACTACACATAATAGCACAGATTCATGGAAACAATTATAGAAATGTACAATTATGTATATAAATAGCCATGTACAATGATTCATATGAATATCGTTAGTGTGTATAATTCCAATGTGGTGTTTAGTTGATTCGTACGCATTTACTAATATTTAAATATGATGATATGCAAGTACACAGAGAATGAAGCGTGCAGTGTATGTGTGGTATAAGACTTGAAGGCAACGTTTAGTCGAGTGTGGGTATTTGACTACCTAGTACTGGGCGTTAACTTTGGACCCGCATCGCAATAAAATCTAAATATGAACAGGAGCCAGTCGATTGAAAACAGTGCACTGAACATGATTACAATGAAATGACGTATTCAATATGTGTATGTACGTCACACGAGACATTGAATTTATAGATGTGTTATTTGTACTGTCAATAATATTTTCATAAAGATTTGTTCGAATGGAAATAATGAAATCCATGCTCATTAAAAATGTTCTGACATTTTGCTAAAGCGTGTCGTTCCATGTGGAATGTAGAGCAAACATTGAGAAACTGGCAACTGACTTGGTCCACTGTCATTTCCACAATTAAATGTTCTATTAAGACAATGTGCTCTTAATAAAAATAGATCATATTTAATTAGATCGGACAATTGGTTACTCTTAAATGTTTGCGGGATCGACGCGTCACTCCATGAACATTCCATTTTCAATCTATATAACTCTGCATATTACACATAAACATGATGCGCGTTATTATATATTGGTATTATTATCAGTAAATCATCCTACTTTACCTTCTTCCAAACCGCTTTCTAATAAGTATCACATTATAGATTCTATTTTATATTTGTAAATTACCGAGAATCATTTATCAAAACTTTTTGTTTGCAGTTATTAAACTTATCCAATTATCGCGCGCATATAACTATCTCATAAAAAACATACCATTATATCGTTAACAATACATTGCTAAAGTAAATGAATATGTACACACCTAATTTAACAATCTGTGATAAGGCTAATGAACTCTCAATTATCTAACCGTTTCCCACTTCAGTAATCAATTAAAAAGAATTACAATACACTGAAATGTACATGCAGTGATATGAACACATGTAAGGATATACACATGTAGGTTTATTTACAATATATACACAGGATTTGTTTCTAGATATAAAGATGTGCAAAATTGTGAAGAAGCAAGCTGTGCTCGTTTGACATGTGCAGGAACGTAGTTGAAACGACCATTAACAGAATCACTTTGTATTTATAGACAAAGTAAGGTGTGCTGTACAGACATTGCGTTAGTTGATCGGAAGTAAAGAATGCAATATGCCACACTATTTTTAACTAATGCCACTATAAGAATGCAATTTGTCTCCGATGTTAATTCTGAGAATCCAACAGAAATACAGTCAGAACAAATAAAACTATTATCGAAATTAGCATTGTACCCTCTTCGCTGGCTGTACGTACGTGCGTATGACAATTTCACACTGTTGCCAATATTTATTTGATAATCTATCCGGTTCTGTATAATCTATTTAACATTCATATTCTACTTGTATCTGGCTAATTACATTGTATTGTTCTTGTTGATACAGCGCGAAATACTAATGTTTATAAATGGAATAGAACAACGTTATTCTGACTATGAATAAACAGCTAAACATAATTAAAACTAGCTTTGGTTTTTCATGTATTCAAAACAAAATTAGATAGAGTTATTAATGATTATTAATATGGCATATAAAATCACTGTAAATATATAAATCACATAATGAAATTATAAAAATAGTTTATTATTTACAGAGTTGAAAAGTAACTAAATATGCTTGATTTTACATTTGACAATTATGTATGAAATAGTAGCGAATTCTTCATGTGTGTGTGTGTATACAATAATATACATGTTGGTATATTTGAATGTTTACATATAAACATATGCTTGGGGCTTGTTTCGGTATAATTAGTGGAGATCGGAATAACGCGAGCTTGGTACAAATTACAAATGAACAATTCGAGTTTTACATAAAGACTAGTATATATATGCAGGCACACAGTGTGCTGAAGATATATTTATCGTATTTGTGACACAGCTGTCGTTTTTAAACAATTAAAGTTTGCTACATTAGTAATTATACGGCACGCAAGTGTCTTTAATTGTTCCTCTTGGAAAATGACTACAACGAACTAAAGTGGGATGATTCGGCGTGCACGTGTACACACCAGAATCTAGTTCGGAGGAGATGTTGATGCTGTCGTGTCTTCGTGAAGTTTATTTGTAAAGTACACGATGCTCCGTATGCAGCATGACGTCGTATCAATCATTAGTACGTCACACAGCGTCATAGACCTAATATTCTTCGTTTTATTATCATTTTATATCGTCTTCTTATTGTAGAGAGTCAAGACATAACGAGAGAGAGATAGAGAGCTTAACTTTAAAGTTTAGATGAAGCAACATTATTCTCTTCATTACCTTACTAGTAATATGAAGATGAAAATTTACTTGAAATCAAATAAGAATTTATTTAAACAGACTCATTTCATTATGTACAAGTATTTGGTTTTCAAGCGATTAGTCAAAAATACAAGTCTGTGTGTAGAATTAGATAATAGCACAAAATTCAGGTAAAAGGCAATATATCTCTGTCTCTCTCTCTGCAATATTTATACCTACCACTACACTAGGGGATTACGTATGACTTCTTTACCACGTCACTAAACACTCTCTACCCTTATTTATGAAA
Organism: Calosoma granatense; assembly: GCA_022063505.1. NCBI lineage: Eukaryota > Metazoa > Arthropoda > Insecta > Coleoptera > Carabidae > Calosoma > Calosoma granatense. Next base: position 2,777,369 of record JAGJTL010000016.1, read on the forward strand.
TCTGAAAATGTTCAACAACGACATATTTTTGTTTTGGATTAAAAACCGACCGTACATTTGAGAATATGCAAATGAAGGGTGGTTACGTATATCGTTGCGATATCTGGTAGCGTGTGTGTGGAGTTTTGTACGTATGTAAAAAAGTAGCGATATATTGACGCATCGGCGCCCCTCAACGGGAATAGTGTTGTCATTGAAGAAGGGTAAAATACAATACTTGATTAAATGACTGTATATGTATTGAGATCTGTGTGGCTGCTTGCGCTTGCATACATGTATGTACTGTATATATGTACGTATGTGTGTACGTGTCAGATATTCTGTTTGTGGTTGGTGTTCAGGAACATCGGGTGTCATGCGCCACATGGGAGCGGCGACCGTAAAAGAACTTATCACTAAATTACGGTCTGACAAGGGTGGATTGTACAGATTGACATGCGTACTATACGCCATATTCATACTCCACACCGTATCTACATATTATGACAAATCTAATTATTTGAACTTGGCCAATTCAACTGGATTCAAATACTTCCAAGTGCATACTCGCAATTACCCATTGTCTATTCTATACACTCATTCAGTTCTAAGCTGTAATTTCGTAGTATATACTATATATGTTTAACGCTATATTAAAGTAAATTTATGACGTTGCAAATGTAAACGTTAACCACTATTGTTAACTGGTATTTAGCATATTTGGTTATGAATAATGTAGGTATTACGTGGTGGAAAATTATTATTATTGACTGAATAAATAATAACATAGGATTATCAGTTGAGGTATATTTATATTTGTACCTATGAATGTAAATTAATGTACTTACTATGTGTATGTTTGTGTGTGTTACAGATGCATGTGGACTAAGTGACGTGTCCCATATAGAATCGTTGCAGGAGAAATCCCAGTGTGCACTGGAAGAATATTGTAGAACCCAGTACCCGAATCAGCCGACAAGATTCGGCAAACTCCTATTACGTCTTCCTAGTTTGCGAACAGTCAGCTCATCCGTAATCGAACAGTTATTTTTCGTTCGTTTAGTTGGTAAAACACCAATTGAAACACTCATTAGGGATATGCTCCTATCGGGCAGTTCTTTCTCGTGGCCATACATGTGATATATGAAACTCTACTAGATTTTTCTAATATTTCTACATAAAAAAATACTTGGTTCTAATCGGTTTCACCTCACCTATATCAAATCCAGAAAATACAGTCACTTACAGACAAACATTTCCTCAACAATTCCCTCCCCCCGCCCGCCCGCCGCTCCCTCTAATTACAGTATTTGTTCTATAAACCAAAATACTCGTTAACACGAATTGACAAGTACCAGACGAGAATATACAAAATAAGAAAACATTTATCAACTAAGTTATTCACTGCTAGGTAAGTATATTCGAATGAATTATTTCTGTTTATTGTTTGCACGTAGCTGTTGAATATTTTCATATGTTAACAGGTATATACTTGTTTTCTTATAACGTACTATATTCGTGATAAATTAATGAATATTTTAGTTTATTTGAACAAATACTGTTATAAACAAAGACTATAACATTTTGAAAATACCTTTGACTTTTATAAAAATACTATATGCACTTTCTTACATTGATACACACGCACAATGCGGTCGAGAATAGTGATTGTCTGATTAAAACACACACAGAAACATAACGTAACGTAACGGAAACGCAACGATAAGCATGATATGAAATTTTAATCCAGATATATCCTTCATTCACAATTAAATCTAATCAGGGAACGCATCAAATTTTATGCAGTTTATATACAGTATGTCCATAAATACTATCGTCGGAAATATTGTGTAAATAAAAATTTGAAAATTTGATTTTTTT
>JAGJTL010000016.1:2795065-2811144 GCA_022063505.1 Calosoma granatense
CAATGGACGCTTCTAAATGTCAGTGTCAATAAATAAATTAACCTAGTCGTCACCAGTATTTATACACGTTGTAGGGATATTCGTACACAATATGAAAGTGTCTTTTCTGCACTAATGTACTAATATAGTCTCCCCCAATTTATGAATACGAATCGCACAATAAAGCGAATAATAAACGTTCACAAATGGCCGATAACTTAACGATGATGATAGATACACACGTGAAGTTAGGCACACAGAATATTCGCTCGATACAAACTCAATACGAAGTAATACGAGACGAGAGATTGCTAGTGTCGAAACGGAATTGGACAGAAGCAGACATATCATATGTTGTATATATTTGGGAAATTAGAATTTTCGTTCGTACTAGAAATGAATATATATGTATGTATGTATATATCAGTGAAAACAGATATACGTATGTACCATGTATATGAATAGTTTTGTAAAATTAGATTGCCTCGCAGTACTTTGTTGACATTTGTATGTGGAGCTTCACGTCTAGAGTAATGATGCCCAAATGCCCAGAATCATGCAGATAAATCAACCGTTTTTCTCCGAATTGTAACTCTAGTTCTTTGCGTGGTGATGTTGTGCTTTTCGTTTTCGCTGCGCAAGCATATCATAGAATGGATTATGACTTATCGACTGACTCAATCGTTGCATCCAATCTTGTTTCTCCTCCTCCGTGCTAGCGGACATTCTGTACACGGTATGTTTGCCTTCTACTACTTTGCCCTCAGAGTCTGTCTTGCACGCTTTTATGAAATCCGCACCACCGCTAGCGAACAATTCGAAACAGTGTGGTTTGTTTCTGTCACCAGCCTCCCGTACTGATATATTTTCTAATGGTATTATCCCTCGCGGTTCTTTGTCTGTTGTGTACTCGAAATAGTACAGACAATTATCGTTCAGGATGAACCAGCGTCGTTTCCATGATTTGTATCTGCCACCTTGTTTCCATAGCCAACCTTCTTTGTCTGGATTGAAGAACGTATGCATTAAATCGTTGCCATCATCTTCTGGAATTTTGAATGGTTCTGTTTTTATACTTTCGTATAAACTCTGCAATGAAAAATAACATTTAGTTACATCATCTATTCTATCTATATTACATGAACTGTTTATATTACCTGTAACAATTCTTGTGGTAGGTCACCACCATTATTGATACCCCTGTTCATATTAATGAACTGTTCTGGTGTAGGTTTGTCCTTCACACTGGGATTGTGTAAGGATGTGTTGAGCATGATGATGGCAAATGACAGGACGTAACATGTATCTGTGTTGGTGAAAATATCTGGATTGAGTTGACAATATCTCTGAGCGAAACACTCCATCATACGATCGATTTTCTGAGCCTCGCCAGGCAGTCGAAAACTCCATAAGAATTGTCTAGAAAATAAAAATATATTCCATGAATTATTTATTTTCAACAGAAAATTTTACAATAATGTTTGAAAGCCTCCTTAAGTTTATGGCCAATGAAAATTATTTCTTTATAAGATAAATACTGCACATTGACTTGGTTCTAAAATTATACACCTTTACTTATGCATCGTCGAATATGAAACCGGTTTTAAGTGCAGCTAGGATGCTTTTGGTGGAATTCAAGTGCCGTGCTAATTAGTGCTGAACTTTTAAAATATGTTTCACGCCATCATCATCATTATTATCGTATAAATGAATTTCTGTTTTATATAACAATGTTGCGTTTGTGAAACGCATATATATGGTGCACTAGCTCTAATAGTGTAATTATTAATGAAAATAATTAATTGTTAGCGAAGTGTGAAAGATGAATAATGCCATGAATGGTTTCAACATGGTATGGTGTGCAGTGTAGTGAGTGGTGTGTTGAAGTAGCAGCTTGACCGTGACACGGTTGACTGTAAGGAACTCTAGTGCACCGTGTGTTCAGGCTGAAGAGGTTCCTTTCATTTACTATGCAACACAAGGATGTTGCTTTTGTGTTGCACATGTGAAAGCGTCGCTAGATTAAAGCCAGATGCAATTACAAATGCAATGTTAAGTAACATAGACACGAGTATTCTATGCAACTGGTTGAAATGTAATGCGACATGTAGTTATAGATATATGTACCTAAGCGCTTGTACGAGTATCAGATCAGTGAAATCGTGTAGTTCGACAAAGGCTCGTAGAACGTTCTCGTTGAAGTCATTCCGTTCGCCGAGGTAGTCACCGATGGCCGTTTTGTTAAGACCCTCGCCCTTGTGCAGAAACTGTGCAACACTTTCGGGCGTCTGTTGCAACAGACCTTTCTCTATCAGGTACTCAATGCCCTTCTTTGGATCCATATTGAATTTCTTCCGGCCAATGCTCATCATCTTGGCTTTATTGTTGTGTTTGCCCTCCTCGCCCGAGTCGAGGGCCTCCATCTCAGACACCACCTCGCCCAGTTCATCTTTGAGTTGCTGTAATCAATCAAAAACACGTTTATTAATATCATATCCATTCAATAATATAGTTATATAGACAACTGTCTGAGATTTAACAGTTTTAAGCCAAGTTATAAATAAGTATTTTGCTGACATTTGTATAAGTAATATTCTAATTATAATGAAATAGAAATATGTTTTACATTTAAACATATTTTTACAAATAAACTATTTTATTTACACATTATTATCTGTCATTTAGTGGTGTCATGCCACATTTTAACAATTTGTTTATGAGCTAAGCTACACCACTTTGAAAGAAAAAAAAACAGGCTATTCTCACATTAACCTTCACATAGGGATTAGCGACAGTTTGTATTTTTAACTCGATCACTAGTCCAAAGTCCGGCATTCGCCTACTGACTTTTGACTTCATATATCAATCACCAGGACTTAGTGGTATGCCGCAATTGCATTGCGACTTTTGGAATACCAAAAAACTATCATATATACGCCTGTTTTGGCACGTAATGACCATGTTGTTTGAACAAACTTAACTGTTCAACAATATCGATGCGTTTTTGTTTGTTCTGATAAGGTATTTATTCTGTTCTCATAACTTGTAAGAACTAATAATGTGTTATATTCATTTGATGATTACTTACATGGTGACAGCTCCTTGGTTATATGTTACTTGTAAAATAGTGGTAGTTGATGATGATGAGGTTATAGCCGGGAACATTATTGATATGTATGAATGTATGCACGTGTGCCTGTGTAAGCGTGTGAATAGGTGTGTCTAGAGTTCATGCATACCTATCACTAGAAATTGGCGCACGTTCAAACACAGGATTAGCTCGTCGGTGCAGGCATGAGTTCACGTTTTGCACAGCTGATTTCAAGTGGAAAGAGTCAAGTATTTTCAGTATATAATATTTTCGTACTCGGACACATGCACACAACGAATACTTACTTCGAAATACAATAACGTGCACAATTTATCGATACACGACAAAGTTGAACTTACGACTTAAATGTGTATTTGGGTGAAATGATATATGGAGATTACATATAGAAAGTTACTGGACCACGAAACTGCTAGTAATTTACGTACACAACTGTGTGTGTTTGTGGGTATTATAACTTGTAGATATCAGACCGTGATAGGATAAGTTGTAAGTGTAACTTTATTGTATTAAATCAATACTAAATATGAATATTCTATAATAATTTCCAGTTAAATTATTCTCTCAAAACAAAACTACAGTAGAATTCGTTGAAGATGTAGGGGAGGACCAAAATATTATTGCATCTAATTAAAAATGTATATAATACATTAATATTATAATACGGATCAAATCTGTATTTCGTTATGAGTGACAATTTCGATCAAGTGTTTTTTTCATAATTAAATTTCACAGTATTTCTTATACGAAAAACAAGTATTTTAGTAGTATCAAAAAACACAAAATTCTGCACATTCTTATCAAGATATTTGACTTCCACGTGCCTGACTAGTTAATGCTAGTTATATCCTCGAGACAAAAGAAAAACGTGATAGAAACATATTAGCAGCCATATAAATGTGAACAAAAACCAATAGAAAGCCACGTGAAACATTTTTATACACTTTTCTACTATATCAGCACAAAGTATACCTTCGTTTATACTATATTCGTTTCATTTATAAACATTATGTTATATAACGTCAATGTATGAAATTATCTGAATTGATATTGGTATTTTTGAACAAGAATATTTACTCAGAATTCCTGAACGTGAATCTCAGTTAGTAAAGATACAGTGACTGTACTATTATTATCACGACATAAATTGAAAGTAAGTCATTATGAATAATGTTATAGTTAAAGAGGTTGATTTGGTATATGATAATTTGAAAGCGGGATGTCGTTGCTCCATGATCATGCAATTGTTGAAAGTGACGTTAGGGCAACGTAGCAAATGAGTATGTTAAATTGCAAGTTGATTGAATAAATGGCACAGTGTTTCACGAGGAGCAAATACCAGTGTTCTATATTTACACATGGCAGGCACAATGAATCCATTTATCCGATGAATTGCAACGCAGTACTCTAACTGTGATTTGTACATGTATATTTACACTTGTTACCACATTTAACACAGCCATGCACAGTTGCAACATTCCACATCAAGTTGCACCATGATTCTGTAACATTGCGTGCACCAGTATTTAGCAGTGGATCTGGATATGTTTCATTCAGCTATTAGCGATATAATAACAATTTTTTATCTATTAGTCCAAAATGACAGTATCTTGTCAAGGCTTGTAGCTAACTTAATTTTTACTGTATTTTTTGAATATCCAATTTATACTTAATGCAAACTTTCAACCCTCTAAGTTCAATAATAAAAATCTTCACTATCAAAATTTTTGTTAATTTTTAAAGCCAATATCGGTGACACCAGGAAAAAATTCAAATTCCGGGGTTTTTTTGGGGCGTAGATTAAGAATTTAATATTAGTTTTGAGATCCAAGTTACATTTTCGAAAAGTGAAGGCACAATTGCAAAACCTTTCAAGCAAGATTTAATCAGAAGAACTTCAGTTTCAGATTTTTTGTTTGTTTAATAAAGCAATTTATTCTATAGAAAAAAAAACTCAGCCAATGTTTACCAATTTCATGTTTGTGTTCTCCCAATGATATTTCAAACAATAACATAACACAATAACTGTACAATGTAGTAATTTTTCAACTCTCGTAAATCAATATTGAACATGGCTAGTAAAACTGTATTAATTCAAATACAAAATTTATATGAACCAGTGTAATAAATTTTCATATTAAAATGTAATAATGAGTTCACTGGGACGAGAAATGTTACAATAATAATTTGTTTAATTAAAATTCATCATGCAGATTCAGAGTAATTTATGAATCAGAAATAATTCTATTCGTAATTGTTGGAGTGAAGAAATATTTGTTTCCATTTGAGAAAATTTATGAATTTCTAATAAATTTAAAATTGTGACGTAGGTGGTATAATTTATGATTGTTAACATGATGATGGTTATAAATATGAGATATGTATATAGTTTTGTAGCCAGACATATATACGAGTGTGTAAAGGAGAATTTGTGAGTATTGTTACCATGTTGGAGGAGGTTCTTTGCATTGTGTACAAATTCCACTCGCTTCTGGAGACGTTGCCGTTCCGGAAGGAATGTTGGGTGCTTGATGAAGAAGACTTCTTCTTCCTCTGCAGCGACATGAACCAACCAGATATCGAGGATTTCCGTTCCCGGCCCCATTGTAACTGATGTTGCATTTCAACACTACTGTTCCACGCATTCGGCATCCAAATAATACAGTCTCGAATACTTGTAACTTGCAAGCACTAGGTGTACGCGTTTCTTTGAAACAACGACACCCAAATAAAGTCACATGATGATATTGCACTGCACTTTATTGTTATTTAACGTGTAACGTTTATAACAAACGTACTTAAGTGAAAACGTATACGCCTAACACTTCTCAACTGGATCTGTAATTGTTTACGGTTAGATTAGATTTGTTATGGGCGCAAATTATTCAAAATGGTTTTGAGCAAAAAAAAAATAATTGGCAATAACACACAATTCAAAACGGAAATTATAATTGCATTTTCGATAAGGTTATTTCACAGTCTGAAATTGTATTTTATCCTTAATCTTTCAAATGAAAAACAAAATACGTAGCTAGTCAATCAATTATTCATCGTAACAAATTGTGTTCGTATCGACAGGATTAGAGAAAATATTTCGACAAAGTTAAATAAACTTCTGTTAATCTAGATTACGAAACAGTTTGGAAATAGAATAATAAAACTACTGAATGCACAAACAATTTTTAATTTAATTCAAACAGAGAAATAAGTAAATAAATAAAACATTTAACACTCTATATAGTATGACACATCTTTACTATGACACAAATATACAACTATTAATGATGAAATGTATTTTTAAATACATATACTACATTCTTATGCAAACATATATTCAAATATTTGAACAATTATAAAATGTGTGTTTAAAAATAGATGTCTTTTACATGGAATTTCAGTATACACATATTACCGGGAATAGAGAATAATAATGATACTTGTTTTTTTCACTCGAATGTTTTCCGTTTTGTATTGTTATGTCTGGTTGGTCTAATTGTAGATTGAGCAATTGTTTTCAATGCGAAATGTGATATATTTGTATTGTTTTGCGTTAAAGTAGGAAGTGCATTGCACGAGCTATGCGAAGGTAGAAAATGGGCCGGGAAAGCACAAAAATAGCAACGCGACGTTGGTGACATTTTAGAACGCTAATACACTTGCTAATGAGCCGCGTTCCGTTCAGTTATTTAGTAGAGTACCACTGATATTAGCCATAACGTATAAAGTAAATTGTAAAACAAATAGAACATGACAACACTACTTATCAAACATTGTGTACAGATACAGACACTATAAAATTTCTTCTTCATTATCAAGAGGAGCGTTTGTTTTATATGATACCGATTTATTTCCTAGTATTCATATAAAATAAATATTATTCTACGGACAAAGTCATGAATAATTTACTGAACTTAATTGAAGATAAATTAATATTGTATTAACTACATGGTATGCAACAAAAAATAAATTATTTCAGTAAAAATAACTTGTATTTAGCAATATTCTATAGTCATGGTGTTAATGAGCTTCTTAGAATAGGGTGTAAAAACTAATAAGAATAATAGCAGTAGCCTCCGTATTATAGGCAGTTATATAAATATGATTAAATTGAGAAGTGCTATCGTCATCACTTTGTTTAATTATCACCATAGAATGCGGTTGATGAGTAAACAGCTAAATATATGTGCTCGCAATCATTAATTAAACATTTCGTTTGTTGTTACTAACTGCCGTTGTACAAACTGTGATTACAATTACAAAAGAACCGGCTAGGAATTTCTAACAGTCACATATCGGGAAGAACCCTAGATAGTATGTTGACACTTTATTCTCATAATGCATAATAAATAAATAAATCATTATTGTTAAATTGAAATATACAAAAATCTGTTCTAGCGCACATATGTGCAAAATATTCTGAAAGAATTCACAATATAAAAAAATCCTATTTCTTTATTAATAATATATGAGAGTATATATCGAATTACATGAATGCTAACTTATACACACATATATGCTATTTGCGCCGCTTCGTAGATGCAGTGTATTGTACTACGGGGGGTTGGGCAAGCGGGTGAGAGGGGTTGAAAAATATACAGACTACCGTTCCGCTTCGGCTTCATGTATAGGGGCACCAGTGTGAGGGGTGATGTGTCCGTAATCCCTTTGGAAAGGATGGATTTTTGAAGAACCAAAGCACACTTCACGGAAAACTGACAAATTCCGTCACGTTTAAATAATATACTAGTCCTAAGATTCTGGGTTTTAAGTTACAGAACGATTAGTGTTGCATATTTACAAGTGTGTCCTTGACAACATAGAACTGAGTCAGTATAGAGAAAAATACTACCAGCAGCAAAGGAAATGGTTGCAAGTTTTTTATTGTACAAGGGAATTAACTGTTTTTCATGCTATCTCATTGCTATTGCTGCACATGTGAACGTACGTACGTATTCACATATTATTTGTAACGGAATTTTTCCTAATATAATTTGGTACGATCAATATGTGATATGTTCTGTTATGCTGGTGGTTGGTTGTGATTTTACTGGTAATTGTAATGTGTGCAACGCCAACTGGATTTGCTCTGCTGCTCACAGGGGGCAGCTGTAAGTCCATGTCCCCCCATAACTGACCACGTGCTATGGTAAACCGCCCCATGAAATTAACATTATGTATTTAACAGGCGGCATGGTACAAACGGGTTACGCTCGCTATGAAAATTAACGAAATGCTTTTAAAATTACACATTCAGCGCACGGTATTTATAACAATTTTCTTCCATTTTATTATACATATTTTAATGAGATTTTTACAACAAAATACTAGCGTACATTCAATGAAAAATTTATAGTAAAATAAATAAATATTCTAAANNTATATAATTTTTTAATAGTTATTCAGAAAAAAAATCTATCGTGTTTTTTATTTTAAATTTATCATTAATCTTTTTCTTAAAAAATCATCGACAAAAACCAAGTATTTATTATAATTTTATAATTAGGGACGGAGCTACGGAGACTATATAAAATTTAAAATACAACCCTGTACGTGCCAGGTGTGGCAATAGGTAGGTCCGTCTCTGCGTGAGGGGTAAATAAATTACTGAGAAAAAAAACACGTGGTCGTTTGTATGTTTGGATTTTTTTCCTTACAGCTACTGAAAGTATGCAAGAATTTAAACCAAATAAATATTTTTACAAACTGACATATGTACGTGACAAATATAAAATTTTTTTAATATAAAATTTCATACATTCAAAGCCAAATTTGAGTTAAGCTGTAGACTTTAAAAAAATTCTGAGAAAAATGATTCACTTGTACACACAATGTAATAATTTTTACAGGCGCCTTCGACTTTGATAACTCGATACAGCATCCTTATAAATGCGTTATCACAATGTACGTTAATTGTTAAAACAAACATATACTATTGTATTAATATATGCTTTGGTACATAACATATGTACGTCAGCAAACGGTTGCACTATGATTATTATTTTATCACAATTTAACAACTCACGTCAACATTAACAAATAGTTATTTCACATTGTTGCAAACACTAAAATCAAACAAGGTACACACACATATATACAAGTAACAGTATTTTCTTCATAACGAATATAATACACTATAACTTCAGTTATCTTGAACGAAACTAATTTAACTACTGAATTACTAGTACACAGGCCGTGAATCATCAATGTACAACAATTTATCTTTCACAACAAGAACAGTGAACGTGAAAGAGAACTTGCAAACACTAGATAGATACGTCACGCGTAGAGGTTAGGGTACTGACTGACTGGAGTGGAAAAAACAGGCAACGATGCAACACACACAGATGATGATGCGTGCTAGGCTGCCTGGTATATGTTTGCCTGTTTATTTTCGCAGACTCGAAACTACAGAGTCTATCACTGTCACTCTGCCCCGTCTGCCCTGGGGCAAGGCTGCCTCACTCTCAAGTGCTTGTATAGCGGCTAGTTATGAGTAGGTCCGTTTATGTTAAGTACAGTACCCTCAGTGCATACTCTTTTTTTTCTGCACGTATCTGCGAGTAACATCAATTTCTACATATGTTTTAATTTTTCTTTTATGTGAATTTCTGTATTACTGTATATTTATTGCAGGGAAATATTTTTGTGAGAAATATCATGGTATGATATACAGATATGCAGAGGGTATATGTGTATATTCAACTATATATATGTATGCACTGCAACAAGTACGTACTAGACTGGAGTCATAAATGAAAAGGCCTATTGTGTGGAGAGCAGTAATGTCTTCCTTACAATAATTTCGTCCTCAGGCAGTACACAATTCTAAGGCACCCATGATTTTAAGACCCGCGTAGAATGTAGTTGCAACGAGCAACGTGTACTCGAATATACAAATATACATACATACATGAACAGTCATATGCATGAAGAATAAATGATGAATAACCCTTGTATGATAGTAGCGGCACATTGTATTATTGTGTAGTCTAAAACTAACATCCATTATTCAATATTACTATTATTTAACGCAATCTCCATTATACTTGTACAAATTACCAGAGTTCAGTTATTATTATTATTTGTCCACAGAAAAAGAATGTCCTTCAGAAAACATTAGCATAGTGAAGGTCACGAACAGAAAAACCCTGCGTGTTTTTAGTGTTGCATGTGATGTTTCCATGGAAATATATACATAGTAAATATATATGCATATGAATTTCTAAACAATATCGTCGCATGTTTTCATATAAAGGATACATGTCGAAAACATTTCAAGGCCCCCGACAAACTGTCAAAATACCGAATGTTGCGTCAATGTTATGTTATAAAGAGATATGGATATACACATATATATATATTTCTTCGTTGGAAAGGGAAAGCAAATATTTACCCAATAACGGAATAAATTGATATCAGGAACGTAAACTAACGTTATACTGACGTCATAACAGGATTTTCGCTATCGAGGTCAAGGTAATCAACCTGCATGTAAATGTGTTTGTTGCTATGAAAAACAAGTGCAATGAGAATGAAGAAGAATTCACACATATACACGTGTAGATAACAGATAGTATAGTTTTTATGTAGGCCTCCACACCATTCCCACTATTCAACAATAATGGATCAGAACATACTTGCATATAATTTACAAGTTCCGACCTGTAACAGTTATGGGAGAACTCGATTCAATTAGAATGGTAATTGTAATAGAGAAAGCCTATTCAAATATTTACAATTTCTCTATTCAAACACAAGGTAGGTACTGAAATGTATTTCAATACAATGTAATGTATGATAATTGACATGTGTCAATTTCATATATTAATGTACGTCGTTTATCAATGTCATTGTCTTGTACACTGTAATGCAGAATTGGAAATCAATTAAATAAAACAATATTATTTTAATAAATTCAACTGGCAACGTTCAAAAAAATTGATTTGTATTATTATTGCTATATAAGTTAAGAGAATTCATTTATATAAAGTAAAATGTTTAATAAAAACAATTTATAACGTTTTATTTACGTCAATCGTACTGAAGGTCATTCTAAGAACGTAAGAATTTTCAATTAAATATGTTTATAACGTAAAATGTTTCATCTTTATTTACAAGAAACGTGCATACATTCCAATTTTTAGTATCAATTAAAATAAGGTCACTTTTAATACAACTTTAGAAAATAATTTTTTAAATTAATTTTTTTTGCGCAATATAAACAATGAATCATAAATAATTTATTGGCCCGCTCGTTAGAATTACAATTGACATTTGATCGAATACAATTTCTCATAATCTACAAAAAATTATAATTGCATTTGCATAAAACGTTTTCAAGGTTTTTGAGCGTATCGAATTCATGTAATTTTCTTATTATTATAATTGCTTTTATATAACTTGATTAAAGTAGTGGGATATGAAAATTAGATTAGTTTTGTATTTGTTAGTCACAATGTTTTGATTATAAAATTCAAAATATAGATTGCTTTTTAATTTAGTACACCAAATAACCTGAAGAAAATATTACACAATTTGATTTTTAATTTAAAAATACACCTTGTTGATAATGAATCTTCAATGTTGTGTAAATATCTACTATTTTTATCATATAATTAATATCTATCGATTATCAGTATTCAGGTGATAAACGCTTCGACGAATTACATAGCTGATTAAATTATGCGATAGTGGATTTTAATTATAACGTTAACATTTTGTTCAAAGAGAATATGCTAATAGGACGTGTTGCACAGCGAGGTATATATGGTTGCATACATACGACTGCACATACATACATATAGATGCCATTTACAGCTTAAAGCTTAGTGAAAGCTCAGTTCACATTAACATTTAAAGATCATCCTTCCGATACATATAGATCCGATTATGTCCGATGTCTGAATGCATACAATATGTATAGTATTCTCACTAACTTAAACTAATCTACATATATGTATATTTATAAATTTCATTACTACTGAATTTAAATGCATTATTTGATTGTTCTCAAATATATATACATATATAAAAACATGGCGGGTAACTGTTGGTAATGAATGGAATGTGAATTTGCTGTATGAAGTAAAGATGTGCCGCTTGATATGGATAGTGTAGTTAAGTAGGTTCCGAAGCATGTGCTCAGGCATACGTAACGCCAAGTGTTTCCCATACGTCTTGTCTTAATCATCGCACTCGCCCACTAAGCCAGTAATATGATCATGTGGATTATTTAACACAGAAAAACGTAATCAACTACCCACCAGTTACCGAGGTCAGCCACAAACTTCTGACAAAATTAACCGAATCTATAACTATTTCGATCATATAATTACATGCTACCATTGAACACAATTAAACTGGATAGTCTCTATGTTTTAATAATAAAAAAATATTGTTTGTTTGTAATAAAATAGATGAACTGAAAATGTGTTCTTTTTTTTTAAATAAACAATTTTTATACGTGTTCATAAAATACGATTTTTTTATTATCTTTAAAGTAATATCGTAAGAATTTAAAAGACGTTTAAAATGTTTGCAAATTAGATATTCTCTAGAGAAAATTCGTATATAACTTCAGCGTAATATAAACTTTCTAAAATATTCAGCTTACTTTTAAAGAATTTAATTTTCTCGTTCATCTTCTAATATATTAACGATAAAAATTACGGGCTGTGGCGTTTCGAAATTTTACAATTATATATTGGGTTTCTTTTTGAAATATATAATCGTCTTATTCTCGTATATTTCATCATTCCTGCGTATATACACACTCTATCTAAAATAAAGATAAATTAGTTCTGTAATTCCCACAATGCTATGGTCATCGCTCATGTGTAAACTCGTCCGTCAACGATTGTGTGAGTATATTATTAAAACACGTCCAAACCGGAAGCAATGAAATTTCATGAAAAAAAGACTTAAGAAATGTTAAGGAACCATGAACGGTTAATGCACGATTATTCATTGGTTGGAAAATAATGAGTCACGGATGTCCAAGTCGACCGAATGAACTGAAACACATATCGCTACTGATCTACTGGAAATATATATTACCGACTGCATCAGGCAGGTGCAACCCGCATGAACACGAGCATCTGGTATCATTATGTCGCTGTTTCATAAATGGAATTGGATTAAATATTTCAAGAATGTGTAATACTCAGCCACAAGGTGGTACAGACGATAGAAATTATCATTGTAAATAAAATTCAAAATCGATTTTTAATATCTACACACGTCGTAAATGTTGCATTAATATTATTTACTATTGAGAAATATATGTATATTATGGAAGATCGATATATAAAAAACATATATTTTATTTGCATATCTATATAATATGTTTTATAATATTCACATAATGTACTGGCGCATGTTTCAAAAAATAAATCACAAATTGTGTTACGATCTTCACGAATTTATACACTAAGGTAAGTGTACATACAAACTAGAAGTATTTAAATACAATAGAGATTGTTATTATGCATACATATGAATATGTTTTGGAAGTCATTTTCTCTCACGCCTATTCTAAGAATTTCGAGCAATGCGAAAACACGAATATATCTACATAAATACTTACATAAATCCGTAGAAAAATATATAAATTAAAAAAAGAAACTCCAACAACACTGTACGAATAAAAAAACAGTTTTCGACTTTATGGTTAGAAATATATTCGAATATGATTCGCAGAACAGATATGAGTAATTTGTATAGAATATTTTTGATAAATACTACTAAGCTGATGACGATTGGAGCACAGCCTGTGGTGCCTGGAAGCAATACTTGTTATAATTTGGTCAATTATTTTATTGATTACAGGTCCGGCGCTACGTGCAATTCAGACTAATTTGTTTCACAGTTATTTCACGTGTTGGAATTACAAAGTGAACAAGTAAATTTGTTGTAGGCAATTGAAACATGAAACCTTGTGCATCAGAGAGTCTCTTGTATTCGGAAGACAAATGACAGTATATATAACTACATATATATATACGATGCAAGGTAACGGACTGATTGAAAGGAAGCCTGACAAAACAGCTATTGACGCGATTAGTTTATGCAGTGGACCATTGTAAACACAAGCCACCACCCTACCATTGTCCTAGAGCCTAGGTTGCCTGTACAAACTTGCTGTAACAAGCCGATCCTCTCCAATGATGTAAGCATTCAATCACAAACAGCACAATACAAAAATACATTCCTAGTGAAGATGTGCCAGTTTCAAGTGGAAAATGTGTTGCTATGCATGAGGAATACACAATATCGATGAATACTGAATAACATTATGATTCACGAATGGGAAAATATGAAACAACTTTTGCCGGTGAAAGCAATGAATTTCTAAAAATTCATTTTTGGTAACTTTCAGAAGAATAATATTTGAAAATATGTTGACATAGTAAAAATAATTAATTTTCGAGAAGGTAATAGTTATTTTTATACATTACATACTACACGCTACCTACTACATATGTAAAACACCCACATAATACTGTAGAGAAGTGCATAATTAATAGGTATTTACCTGTCATTGCTTGTCCAACAGCTATTTTTCTTTTAAATAATATGTAATTTAAAAATTGTTGTATATTAAAATATTTCAGATATTTTTCTACAGTGTGTTTGTTTATATATTACGTAGATTGCCTCAAGTATAGAGGGTCGTGTCACTAGCTTTTTTTTACATTATCGTAGTGCCAATATAGAACAGGGTGGGGTCACACAGTCAGGTCACAAGTAGGTGGGGCACCTTAACGTAAAATTTGGATTAATTTTAATTGCTACATGTAACGAAATTTAAAAAAATGTTATCAAGAAAATATATTTTAACGGGAAATCCCAATGTTATTATTTTAATATTTGTTATTAGAATGACACATTTGATAAACATATCCGAAATGTACAATTGTGGTTATATTGTTTATTTAATTAACACACAGTGATAATAGTTTTCCCTTGTTTATCAGATTAATTCCGCATATTAAATCACACAACAAATCATCAAACAAATTATAGAAACAAATTATCAGTAATAAAATAACTAATTAACAATTAATTGTGCAAGTACAGAGGAAATTAAATGAAATGAAAATTTTATGAGCACGCTGATTCAATTAATTAAAACAAAATATTATTTTATATTTGAGATTGTATAAATATTGTTTCATGTTATGAGTTATGACATTGTATATTGAAATATCTACACGGAATTTTCATGCTTAAACAAATCATAAAACTCAACTATATTAACATGTAATATTTGCTAGTTTTTTTTCTTTATTGTGAAAATAAACAGGAGACAATAAAACACTGATTATAATAGCATAAACTTTCGTACAACTTTGCTATGGGAACTTCCTGCATATTCGATTTTTTTTACCCATTTAACATCTGCCCGGGTGTACAAAGCGCATCGTTGATATGACTCATGAATTTACGCGACGCGCCGGAGTCAACGCACTCACATTCGCACCCTCTTTGTCTACACTGCACGTTTGTACATGTACACCATCTCACTCTGTCACATCGTTGTTTGTCTTGCCTCTGTTCCTCCTCACACGGCCTTTATCAATGACAAAACATTATAACATCTGCAAAAGCCTAGTTCTGACTCGATTATTCTAAATATTATTTGTCAATCAACCTCACATATACACATTACTTCCTAGTGGAAATAATATCATTTATTTACAACGATACCAACAGAAACTTAAGGTAATTTATGCTAAAAATATTCCCCTAATTTAACTAATTATCGATAAAATGTTGCATAAGGTAATCTTGATTATGGACGCACTGATTTGATTGATTATCGATTACTGACAATCGTATCTTGTTACTGCGTGTATAGTTCAAATAATTTAGTTAAAAGCTTTGATAACAAATAAAGATGCTGAGAGCAATTTAGGAAATATAATGTCAATCTAATTTTCTGTAATTTATTTAATAGAATTACTGAAAAATAATAGATTATTATATATAT
>JAGJTL010000016.1:2815502-2833246 GCA_022063505.1 Calosoma granatense
ATACAATATTTATTATACAGCATATATAAATAACTAACTTTAACTGGACACACACATATTAGGCACAGCGTATGTGCATAGATTAATGGATACAATTCCCTAGTGTACTATTGTCCACAATGTTTACAATTCCAGCCAGCTAAATATATGAGCTATGTAATTCACACACTGAAAAATGCACGGCGTCGCGAAAATATTCAGTGGCGCCCGTCGTTGTAGGATTCTTGTCCCCTAACCGCATGCGACATGTCACAAATCCCCTTAGGTGTATTCACACTAGTCATAAAATGATGTATTTCATTGCAACACGAACATATAGTACATTATGCAAACACACAGCAAAAATGACCCTTTTTTCAACTTTGAGTTAATTAATAAACCTGAAATTGAAATTTTTTAATTAAATTTTGTTACTTTGTTACTTGATATGCATTCGTACTAAATTACTCGTTTGTTTGTTTTTAATAAAATATTATTGAGTAATTGTTACAAACTATAATTGTTTGCAATACTCTGTATAAAGATGTTACGATATACTTGAACGGTTTTGCCAAGACAAGAATATTTCTCTAATGCAGAGTTCCGAACTATCTACTCAAATTACACAAGTTTGTTGTTCCCGTAAGTTAATCGACAGCTCGTGAAGTTTCCGTGAAATACACAACTACTATTTCGTCAATAAACTAATTTAAACCTTGCCACAAATTCACACATATTGCACGACAGGAAACAAAATAATCAAACTAGGATAAAGAAATGTTCGTTAAAACAGTCTTAAAAGAACAAATATAAAATATACGGTAAGTAAATTTAAGTTTCTATCAACTTTGCTATAATTAATACTTATTCATTACAATTTCCTAATATTATAACTGATTAATAATCCACTAACTTAGAGATTAAATTTAAACTAAAAATAAACAAAATTAGCAATATTCAAGAGGAATTATTTTATTTTATAACAATATAAAATCGATTGATTCGTTTTGAACTTATATTCATATTGTTAGCGCGCGCTGATCTACCAAAAACTACTCTTTTTGTATTTATTCGATTTTGCACAAAATTGCCAAAGAGATTATCACGCGCCTACTTTATTTACATTTATTTATTTACGTTTCATTATATAATATGGTGTAAATTACTGTACGAGAATTTGATGAATAAAATTTATGGTAGCCCAGAGCGATGTTGCATAAAGTATGTATCGAATTTTTATCAATTTACACTTTTGGCAAGTTTCCATACAGTAAGATATACAAGTGATACTAGCATAAATATTCTAGTACATACTATTACTAAAAACTAAACGTAGAAGAAACTGATAGATTCTTCAGATTTTGTCAGTTTTGAGATTTTGGAATTGTGCCACGAACTATCTAACATATTTTGTACATATTTTGTGTTACTTTTTCTACAAATAATACAAATATGGTAAGAGATAATTAATTTCATTTATGTACTTAAAAAAGATATGAATTATTTTGCTTAGTTCTTACAAAATATGTGTTTATTATTCTCCTAAAAGATATACAAACAAAAATATATAAATGTTTGCATATTTTTTTATGTTGAATACAATCATTTAAAATACAAGTCTGAGTAATCTTAACACATGAATGAGAGTATTTACATAGAACTGTGAAGAATATAATGAAAAGAAACAAGATTTAAAGGCGCCTAGTACTGATACGGAAGTCGTGTTGATAGTGCCATGTATTTATCACCACTTCCGGTCCGAACTGATAACAGAGAATGGACAAAGTCACATTGTCCTAACATATTTTTGTTATGTACAAAAAAAAAACTACATTTAATAACATATGTGGTGTTTCTTGTTTGTGTGTTGCTAAATAGCTGAAAATATTTGTATAACATAATTCACAACAAATATGCATATTTGTGGTTTTTTTGGCATAAATTTTAATCAGTCTTGTTTTTATCCTAAAATATTTCTGAGAAATCCCAAAAACTCCATCAAAACACAGACATATGATGTTTGAAATTATCTTAATTGGTTTATATTACGAAACGAATTTTTGAAATTTGATTAGTGTAATTAATTATTTTTTATTGAAATGTATTGATGATAATATGATGTATATAGATGATTATTATACATTTTTAAAACGCCTTGTTAATTTTCAGATTACATACAAATTTTTATCATATTATAATTAAAGTAATAATTCATTACTGTGTTGAGAAAAATTTATTAAACAAACTACAATTAAAAAAGAAGAGATGAAACTGATGCCATCAGAATATTTTTTCGTCTTCCATACTAAATTCTATATTTTATTAATTTATTACGCCGCGGGCTACGACAGTATTTCGTTTTAATTGGTGTTACATGTTTTCATTTTAATAATACATTTTTCCTCTAAAATGCACTGGAAAAAAAATTATTCGCACATGAAAAAATTAACCCGTAAATTGTAATGTTCGTTTTTTTTGCGGGCACCCTGTATGTATATCAAATATTGTACATAAGATCTGTACGTAAGATTTACTAGAAAATATACACCTGGTTTACCTGCAACCCGCGTCACATTTGAAAACACTGGTTGCGTACATGGAAATTGTAGGCGCACAATTTCATAATTTCCTTAATTTATAAAGTAGAGTAAATGAGAAAATGAGTGTGTTTTCAGTTTTTGAAACGTTAGCGGTGACCGCTAAATATCTAAACAGCAAGGTCATACAGAGAGATTGCCAAGGAGACAATACACTAGTGTATTTTTCATATACTAATCCAGTTCATGCCTGTCTCGATGCGACCTTTGTAGTTACTGTTGTATACGCTAATAGAAATAAGATTTCGACAAGTGTATTGCAATGCTAAACTCTGATCAACCTTTCAATATATATGTATACATTTATTATACAAGTGTCAATCTACATATACGATATAGATTGGTAATTGTAAACAATCGACAAACAACATTGTACATCAATTAATCCAACTGTATATATGCAGGGTTATATTTATAGATATGATTTTGGTAGTTCAATGCTAAACATTATGGAATAATTACGAACTGTAACATTGAAAACTACATTTATTTTTATGGATTATAAAATTTATTTTAAATTTTTTATGCAGTATAGAATGTTTTAATTAAACTTCGACGTATTAATTTCACTACAATAATAATTATACGAAGCCTCAAAAATTATTGACGGCAAACTGTAATATGCATGATGAAATTAATTATGTTTTCGGTATAAAAACATATAAAAAGTTATTTTCAATTTTGGTTAAAAATACTCTGATTCATAACAACCGCACTCTGAGTATTGAAATACGTGATACAACACGATACAAATATATGTACTTTTGTGATATACATGTGAAAAATATCAGAAAGTATTGTGATCATATATAAACATGATTTTACTCATATTACGTAACTAGTTGTTTTAAATTAGTTTTGATTATGATATGAAAAAGAGAATATTTTGAACGATTATTTTGAAATTTTAATAACTGAATAAATGATTATGAATATACATCTCTGTACATCAGTTAGAAAATGATTTGATTCGTTTTTATGGTCGGTGATATTTTGTGTGCAACAAACTGATTAAATGTGGTTCATATCTGAAAAGTACGCGTCACTAATAGATAACATTATCATTTGTAAGATTTTCTCTACATTATAATAGAATTATAAATATAAAGAATACCTTATATTAACATATTAGCTTCAGTTTAGTAAAATATATTTTTTTCAAATAAGCTATGTTGAAATTTGTACAATGTATAAAGATAAAAGTAGATAAGATAATTTATAATTTGTTTTAGATTATAACTAATTGCAATGTAGTAAATTAAATATCAATTTAAATAAGAATTTTATAGATATAAACTTGATAAGACTGAAATAATAGATTTGATTCGATAGTTTTCTTGCTAGTTACATGAGCTTTAACTCAATTTGAATTCAGATATTTTCATGGTAGTAATTATAAACTAATATTAATCTGGTTATGTGTCTGTTACTACTATTCTACTGTTGAGAATTTAAATATGTACAGGCTAAACAAAATTAGTTCTCTAATGAAACCAACCATGATCAAAACTGTTATTTACAAAATCAGTGCCTCAATACTAGCTATGAAGCTAAACTGACTATACACAATGATGCGCTATAATTTCCCATTTAATTTTTATTTGAATCATTTTTATATAACCTATAATTACGCCAATAATCAGGTGTTTTCATATTTTTACTTAATTCTATACATATCTGTATATGTGTCAGGTATAAACATATTTGTATTAAACTAGTTACATAATTAATAATAAACTATATTTAATTGGAGAATTTTGTCTGCCATTTTCACATGACACATTAGTATAAAAAAGATAAGACAAAATATGAAAAAAAAAATTATCTTTTATATGTAATCAAAGATTGTTTGCTATTATATTACGTACGTGGAAGGTACACCTACTTTACAATATCACATTTATTGCAAATATATGTAATACTCACTGTCACTGTGTAGAAACGTAAATTAGTAAACCAACATTTTCCTATGTGTATTGATATTAATTACAGTATTATAATTGACTGTATTACTGACGAGTACAATACTTACAACCTGTTGCCAGTGCACAGAATATAGTATTGTAGTAATAGTATAAATGAAATAACTTGTATATGGTACTACTCTTATATAACTTGACTGATAACTCTTAAACACTACATACGTATATAGTGCATTCCAATATACAGTGATTTCTAGGAATGCAGTGTAGTACCATTTATGAGTAACACAGCGTATTTGACTGAAATCAAGTGAATCAGCTGTATGTACTGACCTGTATTTCGAGTAAAAGCTCAGTCTTTCGTCTCCGAATATCAATCAGTAGTTTCTGTTGCTCCGGGGTCAATTCTGCAATAAAGCAATTGAATATTGTAGTACAAAATCTGCACAGTTGAACCACGACCTAATAAATAGGCTAGCAAATTTACTATGTGTACACATATGAGGCACAAATCTAACACAGTTACGTCCAATTTAACTATGAGTAACAACCATTTCATTGGTTCTAATAAACAGATTAATTTAGCGAATTGCTCTGTACTTGTAATGCTAATGATCGGAAAATGTATATGTATCACTTATGCTAGGTGAGTCATTGTGTCTAATACAGTATTTGGCATTTCACTTGTTTACAGACTTCGTGAAAGTTGGCAAATACGGTTAACAATAGTTACATTATATATCATACACTGTTTGTAAATGTATATATACTATTTAGAAAATATCTTTCAAATGACGTTTTGAGGAAAGAAAATGGTACACTATTAGTTATTTTAGTAATAGAAATATTTTTCCAAAAATGGAAATCACAGTCTAAAAAGTAAATATACAATATCAGTTTGAATACCTGAGGCATTAAACAAATCTTGATTATGAACTGCTGTCCCCATTTTAATGTTTTTATACCACTTATCATACTTCAATTAGTTGTAAATATCATGTTGAAAACAATAAATAACCACTGTACACAAACTTGACACTATTTGACAGTTGACGCCATTTTTATTACAATGTTACGCTTGCAAAAATTTCCGTTGTGCTGGCGCCACCAAACTTCATTTTGTATTCGTGAGTTGGTTGACAAGGCGGTAAAACACATAACCTAAAAAGTAATTTTGTTTGTATTTATTAGTGAACATATTATTCCCAGCTATAACAGTTAATAATATTTAAAGTTTTCTGTGCGAGACAGAGGGTAATTACAGTTCTGAATTTCAAGAATGACAAACAATGGATATAATATGTTTTAGTAAAAACCAGGATGAGACGATCGGATGCACCTTCACGAAAAACGAAAACTTCAAAATCTTCACAACCTTTACCATCGACTAACACTCTGATTAATGCGAGCAAACGTAGTACTACATTCGTGTTGAACATGCTCAAGGAAGCAGAGAAGAGTGTTGAACAGCTATCAGATGTATCTACAGAAAATAAACCAGTACCTATTGCACCCAAGCCACTGAAAGAGAATGTTCCTGTAGTAGAAACTAAGCCAAGTGGTAAAGCGTACACAATACTATGTGGAAGCCTTAGAAAACACAAGAAATGGGAAGGCCATGGCGTATTGGAAGTAAATGGACGGGAAGCAATACTGAAAGATGAACAAGGAACTAAGTTAGGACAGATCAGTAATCTCAAATCAGATATTCTAGAACCTGGATCAATTTTAACGTAAGTCCTTGTTATGTTTCTTATTTATATTCATAATTCATGTAACTATTATTTTAGAGTTGGAAGTTTGGAAATTGAAGTATGCGAGTTGATACCAGAAGGTTCAACAAAGGTCATATCAGTGAAGCGTCTTCCAGAAGATAATCCACAAATTGCTAAGAAACCTGCGCGTCAGGATTCACCTTCAAAGCAGATTCATTTCTTAAAACCTTCAATTATGCCCAGACCATCAGAAGAACATGAGGTAATTTAAACCTATTCTGTAAACTTAATTAATGTTGCTGTAATACACCTTTATAAAATGCTGTTCTTTATTGCTAACTTCCGTATTTGAATATCCAGAAGGTTGTTGTTACTTGGTTGGTAAATAAAATTTTGTTATTCAGGTCTATTTAGTATGGTTTATCTAATATTCCAATAAACAAGTTAGTAATAGGATTAATATATCTGTGTCTTTGTAATGTATAACTAATAATAAAATACTTTATAGTGGACGTACAATACGAAGAAAGATAGTGTCACTGTAGTTACTGTCCCATATTTTCTAGCTAAAGTGCTTCGACCACATCAGAAGCTTGGTGTGACATTTTTATATGAATGTGTGTTAGGATTGAAACAAATTGATCGTTTTGGTGCATTATTAGCTGATGAAATGGGTCTGGGGAAAACACTCCAGTGCATCACATTACTCTGGTTCGTATAATACTATTATAAAATTTTACTAACAGTGTGTATTATATACAGATACTGGTTGCAAATTAATATAGAAACATCTGCTTTAAGAAGTAATATCAATATGCTTGTAAGAATATAGGTTATATTTATTTCAATCAGCTGATTTTTCCACATATTGTAACCGAATATTATATATTGTTAATTACATTTATTTGTTTATTACATTGTAGGATACTTCTCCGACAGGGTCCATATGGTGGAACTCCTGTTGTGAAAAAAGCGTTGATTGTTACCCCAGATAGTCTGTGCGATACCTGGAAGGATGAAATTTATAAGTGGCTAGGTCGCGAGAGACTTCGAGTATATACAGCCAATGCAAAAAATAAACTCTCAGAATATATAGATAAACCGCACTATCCTATTTTCATAATTTCGTACGAAATGTTTGTACGACAATACAGTGAAATATCTAAAATTCCTTTCGACATAATGATATGCGATGAAGGGCATCGTTTAAAAAATACTAACAACAAAGCATTTACTCTTCTTAGTCAGCTACCATGCAGACGCAGAATCGTTGTAACGGGAACACCGGTACAGAATGATTTGCAGGAGTACTTCGCTTTGATTGATTTTATTAACCCGGGTTTTCTCGGTACAAATGGTGAGTTCACGAGACGTTACGAACGGCCTATATTGGCATCACGTCAGCCGAGAGCTAGAGACCAAGTAAAACAACTAGGAAGGAGTAGAGCCAAAGAACTAAATGATATGACTGGCGATTTTATCTTACGGCGTACACAAGCCATTTTTGAGTCACATTTACCGACGAAAATAGAGACAGTTCTATTTTGCAAAAGTACTCCGTTCCAACAGAAAGTTTATGCAACAGCAGTTGACACTTGGAACGAACGAGACATATCCGAAAAAGAACTGAATCACCTGGCTTTAATAATGACGTTAAGAAAGATATGCAACCATCCTAGTCAGATTATGCACGAAATATCTGTATTAAGGGACAAAGTTCATACTGAACTAAGTGTATTGTTATATGCTGAAAACAAACTGGATCTTGAAGAATCCGGTAAAGTCAAAGTGTTGTTGAGTTTGTTGGAACGTCTCTCTCTGAGTGGTGAAAAAGTGGTTATCGTCTCCTCATTTACGCAGACTCTTGGTATGTTGGAGAATTTATGCCAAGTAAGGGACTTCAGGTTTGTGCGTCTAGACGGATCTGTCGCCACGCACAACAGACGTGATATGGTCACTTCGTTTAACAATCCGTGGAACAAACATTTTGTATTCTTGCTAAGTGCTAAAGTTGGTGGTACTGGATTGAATCTGTGTGGAGCATCTAGGCTGATACTGTATGACAGTGATTGGAACCCAGCTACAGATCTTGAAGCGATGTCAAGTATT
Source organism: Calosoma granatense (assembly GCA_022063505.1). Classification (NCBI taxonomy): domain Eukaryota; kingdom Metazoa; phylum Arthropoda; class Insecta; order Coleoptera; family Carabidae; genus Calosoma; species Calosoma granatense. Next base: position 2,823,825 of record JAGJTL010000016.1, read on the forward strand.
TGGAGAGATGGACAAAATAAATCTGTGTATTTGTATCGATTTTTAACTTCAGGTACGATGAAATATACAAAATCCCATATGTATCTCAGTTTACTATGAATCACAGTAGTAGTAAATTATTCGTGAATTTAGTATTTTATATTTGGTTTATGTATTACAGGAACTATAGAAGAAAAGATCTACCAGAGACAGATATCTAAAACAGGATTAAGTGGAGCAGTAGTTGATCCCGCTAATACGAGTTCAGTTCAATTGTCAGATGAGGAACTGAAAGACATATTCTCATACGACTTTAATATTGATAGTGCGACGCATTCACTATTAAATTGCGATTGCGCATGTGATGGCAAAGTACCTGACTCTAACGTAGATAAACCAAAGACTGAAGCATCTGATACAGACTGTCAACTCGATTTAGCGACTACAAATGAAGAATCTCCCGGAGTACGAATGAATCAGCTCATGGAATGGGAACATCATAAGCCCCCGTATGATACAGAAATTTTGTCGGATTTATATTTAGTCGAGGCCTGTCCTGATATAAGCTTTATGTTCCGAAACCAAAGCAATTTGTAATAAGTAAACACAAACCCAGTGTTCATTGTGGTGATATTAATTGTTTAATGTGATATACATCTTAAGGATTAAATCTTTGTAATAATTAACGTATAATAAATACAAATGAAATTTCTAATATAAAATTATTCATAGTGTATAATTTATAGATGTGTTATTTTGTTTGAAATCTGATACACTTTATAAAGAAAATACAACTCCATAGTATGCAATAATTTGAACCAAATCAAACCGAAAAAAGTTCATAATTAACACACGAATATTGAAATTGGATAGATGTGTAAATCCTGTTTTTAACAGCAAAAATTCTAGTTTAGTTTTCAATTAAAATTAGTGAAAACAAGAATATATATATATATATACCCATTTCTTTATTTTATAAAATCTCAACTTCCATACAGTAACAAAATTAAATTTTTTTAAACTTTAACTAATTAATATACATATTATACGTTTGTTTGCATAATATTTCGTCCATAAGTGTATTCCGTTTGGGAATGAGTAGCTTCAGCAGGCGAATCTTCATAGTACGGTGTCATAATTTGCTTTTATTTTTCCTCTTTTCTAAAAACTTAAACATACTATTATAAAATGTATCTGAACTAAAACATTTCTTCAAACTATCAATTTCCATATTATTTGCTTCGTGCAGTTTCGCTATATCAAATTTCTTTGACATCTGTTTTGAAAGCAGAATACTCTCAAATGCTACATCTTTAAACTGTGCTATTCTATCCCACACAGTGGGTAGATCTGCATGTTTGTATATTTTTGATATTAAACCATACTTTTCAGCTTCTTCCGCAGTCAATTTATGGCATACATACAGCATTTCACAAGCCTGAAATAAAGTTTTACAATAACGAGTGTATACTTCTGGGAACTGCATATAGTATATACCTTTGATTTGCCCAATATCCTTGGGAATGTATATGATGAACAAGCTTCTGCACACAAACCCAAATTAGAAAATGGAGTTTGAAATGTTGCTCTGTCAGAGGCATATACAATGTCACATAAACCGAGTATTGTAACACCAATACCAATTGCTGGACCGTTCACTACTGCTACTAACAATTTTGGATAATCGATCAATGCAGCAACAAATGATCTAGATATTGAATGTAAGATATTAAATGCGACGATCTACTATATTTAAAAGTAATTTTCAATTGTTAACCGTACCGTACATTCTCCAAAGATTCATTTATTATTTGTTCCAGATTATCTTTTGCATTGTTTGTTGGAAATGCAAAACCACTAGTATAATAATCTCCTTCTCCAGTAAAAACAGTAATCAATACTTCTGGATTTTTGGCTGCATCCTTTAAGGACTTTTCAATTAACTTATACGAATTCTGACGCAATGCATTTTTTTGTTTTGGGTTATTAAATTTTATAATATGTATTCCATTATCTATGGAAATTGTAATACCATCACTTGTAAAAGCCATTGTTATAAAGCTTTAGAACTGTCTTGAATTGATTAATGATGACCAAAATTATTGTGAGTTTGGTAATACTACTTCAATATATGACCTTGTAATAAGAAGTGATAAGAAGTGAGACGATATATTCAGTATACTTATTTACATTTTTTATTTGTAATTTATATGTTGTCATATGTAGCCATGACGCTTGACTTGAGTTCGAAATTGATGTAAACCAGCCTTAATAATTTAAAAGTTTGATACGAGGTGGTGCTTATTACAGTTGTCCGAGAGATCAATGGACTTATTATCAAGAAAAGTTTAAATTATATATTGATAGAACGTATACAATACAAGTTATAAATCAGCAAATCGTATAACAAGCTTCCTACAGTAGACTAATTATTTTAGGAGTTTTTATTTTTAGGGGAAAATGTTTTTACTTTTCCCTCTTTATAATTGTAACTAACTTCTCTACGTTTTATGTGTGTATGTAAACTATGCAAATTCGTGCGTTTCTGTGATTTCGTGCTGAATTACTTAGTTTATCAAGTAAAAGTTGCATTTTCTTTTCATTATTTGCGAGTAAAATCTTTGTTGGACATGAAAAAGTGTATAGTAAAAGTATTGTGGTACGTTTGCAAAAATTGATCAAAGCATAATGGAATTACGTATCCACAATCCCTACGTAAACATGATTATAATATATTGTTGAAATCGCTGTTTGTTATTAATTGTGCACTACACATTTCTAATTACATATTGTTTATATCATAATTTATCTGTAAGTACATGTCAGGTTATTATAATTTAATACTTGTTACTTTCCAGTTTTCACATATGTAAATTTGTAAACTTTTGCTAAACATTAATACTGAATATATACGTACGTATCTATTGTAATTAAGGCAAGATATTTTACTGTACTTTGTTGAATTACATCATGTAAATTTATTTAGCTGGAGCTCTCAACACTTGTACTATGGAACACGACTCCTCTGTAAGTGATATTCCATTACCTGCTGAAGAGGCAAAATCTAAAGAAATAGAAAGGGCAGACTCCTCTTCTTCGATGCAATCAGAGAAAATTGACGAATCCAAAACTGACAGTGAACAATGCACTCAAGATGCCGAAATAAATGTTCAGTTAACGACAAGTCTTGAATTAAGCGATCAGTGCTCAAAGGAAATCGTCAAACAAAATGAAGAAGAATGCAATTTAGATGATATACAGACAATGAATGAACAGACGGCAGATGTGCAGTTACAAGAAATATCGGTTGCTACCATTACAGAGTGTAGTAATGAAATTGTAGAAACAGTTAGTGAACCATTAGTTGAGTCAGACGAACATACCGTCGTGGATGATACAAAATTAACTGAGCAAAATGTCCAGTCCGACGATAACAACACTGATCCACCGGATAGTTCTGAACCACAGCAAGCGAATGTAACTGATGTCAGTGAAACAAGCGTGGATCAGGAGGAGATTGAAACAGATGTACAAGTGACAACCGAGGACATAGAAAGTGATTTTAGTTTACACATTTCTCTGGATTCAACAGATACCAGTGCTCTAGTTGAACCAGGAGAAGTGTTACAAGTTGTTCAGAATGTAGCTAATATAAATGAAATCACTGAAGGAATGGAATGTGAAATTGTGATGGAACAAATAGAAGAGATGCAAACTAACCAGATCGTGCATGAAAGTATCGTGACGTCAGAAGTATCGGAAACTGTTGCTCAATCCGCTGTACAAGTGGGTGTAGCCGAGACTGTTGTCGCACAGTCAGTCGAGCTAAATAGCATCGAATCTACCAGTTCTGATGAGCAGGAAACAGAGGAGACAGAGGAAGATTCTAAATCAATTACATATGTGAATGGTGTTTCAGAATCAACAAACGAAACATCACACGACAGTACAACGCCTGCGTCACCTGTACCTCTGAATGATAGCCCGGAGATAAATGAACCCGCTGTGGTATCAGATGCAACTGGAACTAATAATTCAGAGCCAGAATCTAGTTTAGATGATACAGAAGAAGATGATTCCATTGCCCAGGAATCCAACACGGAAAACAAGGAAACACACAAAATGGCGGAAACAGAAAGTACCGTTAAAAACGTGCAAGAATCCAGTACAAATACGTCACAAGCTAGTGAGCCGGGAGTGAGCTCTAAAGATGATGAAACCACTGCAGACTCTACGGAGGGCTCAGTTGATAAAGAAAACACAGATCAGGTAGAAATCTCTGAAGTTAAATCAGAAAGTGCGGATAGCAGCGGTGATAAAGCTAAGGATGACACTGAAACCGGTGGTACAGAAGAAATGACTACGGTAAATGAGCCTGTCATTTCGTTTACACCGTCTGAGTGTGATCCGAATGATAAAACCGAAATGGATATTAATTCCGGTTCTGAAGATATTGTAGAAGCGTTTCTAATTGAGGAGGTGAGTGACGAAGCCGGTGAATCATCAACAGCGTCTGCACATTCAGAACCGATCATTGTAGAGCCTGGTTCTGATGATATTGTACAAAACAATGAGTTAAACCAAATGACAGAAGTGATAGTTTTGGAAACGGTCAGCGAGGAAACAGCTATGGAAGTGGATGGAACACTGACAGCCTCGGTTGCTGAAAACGTGATGATTGAAATTATCGATGACACTAAGTCCATATATAAATCCAAAGATACAGATATTAGCATTGAAATAATTGACGAACAAGAAATAGCAGGCGGCACGGAACACCACAATCCAGAAGTTATTCAAGAAATTACAGTGGAATCGAAAGATACCGGTGATGCAGTCAAGGAAGAGTCCAAGCATGTCACCGATGATTCGAGTACACAAAATGTGTCTGTAGAAGAAAAAAATGACAAAAATGTCAATCAAGTGAAAAAATGTTTATTAGATTCTGGAGCTAGCCAGACTGTGACCATCATAGATGATCCAATACAGGAAACACCGATGGACAACAGTGTGCAAGTAAAATCTGAATCGAAAGGTACAAAAGTACAGGAGAAAAGGAGCAGAGTTACACGTTCAAGCCACGCAAGATCGGTTAGTGATGTTCCATGTCACGTGTTAGGTAGAAACATCGATAATCCAACTGAAGATCTTATAAGCAACGGTCGTACTCCACCGAAACCCCGACTAGGAGTGAAGGTACCGTACCGCTTTTTAACAAGTCAAATAGTCAGTAAGCAGGATCTTGCTGACGAGCTGTTAGAACTTGTTGCTAAACGAAATCCAGATCCTGATCCACCGGCTGGAGGTGATATATTTTTTGCACAGAAATTAACTCAACGATTAGCAAAGAAGATTGCTATGAGTGAAAGTAAACGATTGAAACAGCAAGCAACTGCGAAAATATCGTCATTAAAATCTGAGAAGGCCTCTGGTTCAAGCACGTTGACTTCTGGAATACCGGATGACGCATTATCAACTCCTCCTCCGTCAGATACATCAACATCCAATAGTTCCAGTAAAATTGTCGACAATTCTGATCTATTAGCCATACTGGAAGGTGACGTAGACGTGGATTGGACTAAGGAAATCAGGAAGAATGATGGAGCATCGACTAAAACCAGTGAACTGGAAACTGTCGTGCCACCGGTTCTGACACCGGAGAATATTGTTACAGTAAACACCACTGCCGTTAACACACCACCCAAACTAGAGTCTCCCATTACATCCTTTACACATTCGGGTAAAAAGAATTTAGATCCGGAACTCGAAAGGCAGTTGGCTTTGAAACAGTTGCAGGAATTTCCGAAGGAAGGTGGACGACGAGAAAGACGCCCATTGAAGTACGTTCCACAAGCCCAGAGAAAACCAGTGCAGGAAGTACCGAAAGTGAGAAAAGAAAATGTGCCTGTTGTGCAGACATCTAAAGAACCTAGTGCACCAGTACCCGCCATACCGAAGCCCACCGAATATCAGAAGCAAACAGTAGTCAAATATAAAAAGATTATCGAGAAACAGCTGGATAAAGGCAAAAAACCTAAAGAGACTGGAAATAAGAAATCTGTGGATCCGTGTACAAAATTGAAAGACGACATTACAGTAAGTAACAAAGAAACGAAGCCAACTGAAGGCGATATAATCGAGCCAACATTAACGGCTAGAAAAGTTATGAAAACATACAGCCGCAAAGAGACGATTCTGAAAGTGCCAGCAGAATTAGAATATATTGTTAATGATTCCGATACAAGTGCCTTAACGGAAACTGGTGAAGCAGAAATAATACAAGAGAACTTGCCAGGCCCTAGTAATATTAAATCTGAAGTAGTAGAAAGTAATTTAAATAGTTCCAAAAAAGTTACTGACGAGGCTGCAGCCAGTCCTAAATTAAATTATATTGAAGACATTGATAAAGATACTTTGGTGAAAGATAATATTGCAGTAAAAGGAAATGAGGAAATATCTGAGAAAAATGTAACTGAGAGTGAGAAACAGGAGACTAATAAGAAAGAAGAAGCACCACAGCCCGCCGGTGGATCTGGAAAGAAGACTGTAAACAAGACACCAACAAAGAAAACGCCGCAAATTAAACGAGCAAAACGTTCTATTACGGAAATTAACAAACCTGAGGTAACATTGGTTAGCAAACGCGCCAGAATAATTAAGAAAAGAGTTATATGGGATCCGGCTGAGGTTCCCATAGCCAGAGCAACTGCAGGTGCTAAAAAACCTCAGCCAGTTCCTACTAAACCTGCCTCTGTTAAAGTTGATAAACCGAATATTCCTGAAAAGGTAACCGAAGTCAAAGAAGACAAGAAAGCCCAAGATGAACCTGTTCCAGAAGTAAAATCAGATAAACAAACTGTGCAGAAAGATGAAGAGAAACTGTCAAATGGCCAGTCTGAATCGAAGATTACTTCTGTTCCGAAAAGCAAATTATTGTCTAGAGTTGCATTAAGTAAGAAAGCTAAAAAATTGCTCATGAAACGGAAACTGCGACCTTTGAAAAGTAAATTAATTCGTACAGCACGAGGCGAACTTAAGAAATCTCTTGCATTATCGAAGAAAAAGAAACAAGTTTTAGTTGAAATCGCAAAGAAGGTTAACAAGCCTAAGAAAACAGAACTCGATCGGCTTTTAATGGATGAGGGTGCGGTGAATATGTTGTATTCAGTAAAACGAGACCAAAAACTTCATGGCGACATGACCAAGCGCAAGAAATCTGTTATATCTATAGACAGAGCTCAAAAAGATTTGATTAACCGAACGAAAGTCGTTAAAGATGTAATCACGCAGAGTAGCAATCAGGAAGATACGCCTAAAGCTTTACGGAAAAAGGATAGCCCGACGTTGTCATTGACTATACAGACTCCTCCCAGGAAGAAGTCCAGAGATTCCATTCGTAGTTCTTTGCAGAGTCCGCCACCGTCGCCGAGCTACATTTATCCACCGAGACCGGAAGCCTCGAGGATAATACGTCGGCATTCTAGTTCGTTCTCTAGCGAATGCTCATCACCACGTAGACTCAGTATAGACACACAGCAGCAAGCTCAGCAACCACAACAGACCACAGACAAATCCGAAACTAAAGCAGACATAGAAGAGCAGGATAAATCAAAAGATACCTTAGTACAGAAAGAAACATCAGAACTTCAGTCCCCTATCAGATCATTACGACGGAAAGGTGTACCCATCTATGAGCGAAAACAGGACGAGAAAACTTATAAAGGAAAGAAAAAACTCCTACCTGACATGGAAGCAAAAGAAGCCGAAGATAAGAAAGAAACTAATGAAAAAGGTACACAAAAACAGGAAGCACCAAGTGCGAAAGAAAAATTGTCAGTTGCTGAAAAACGAAAATTGAACACGGAAATGAGTAAGAATTTCAGTAAACAACAGTTGCCAAAGAAACGAACACGTATGTCAAAAACAGCAGATGAAGAAATTCCGAAAGTTAGTGAAGATAAAAATGTAACTAAAACACCGTCAAAATCTCCAGCTAAAGCAACTAAGAAAGTTGAAACAACAAAGCAAGATTCTGAAGAGAAGCAACGTATGACAACGAGGCAAGTCAGCTTAAGTACTGCTTATAAAGAAATAAGTCTGCGGAAAATTGACAGTTTGGTGCAAATTATATTAACACCAACGTTTACGAAGCTTAAAAATCCTATAACATTACAGGTAACCAATAAACTAAGCCAGTTGGATAATATATATTTTACTAATGTTTTCTTGTACTGCATTTTCTTAGATGTTCCATGAACTTACCGATGTTCTGGCGCAACTGTCCAAGGACGAGTCCTGTCGCGTGGTGCTTATAACGTCGACCGACAGCTCATTCTGTCATGGCGTCGATTTTTCGTCGCTCGTCCAACCGAGCGCAGAAAAACGATTAGCTGCAGCTCAGGATATGGCCAAAGCATTAAAGTATGAATGCATAATGTTATTTTTATTTACACATCTATCAAATAATGATTTACATGACACATGCCAACAAGAAGAAGAATCTACCCATACATGAATCTGTGAAACAGTTAACCTTAAACCAATTTTAACAGTTTGCAGCAAATTACGATGCGAAATATTTTACGTTGACAGATTTTTCAAGAAGTCAGAACTGTTTGGTAACTATTGTTAAATAAATGTTAAATAATTATTTACATGCGTTTAACAAATATACAAATACATATATTGCACATGTGTAATAGTAAGTATGGATGTATGTGGTGTGTGATTCTTGTTACAGGGAGTTTCTGCGTAGCTTGGCTACGTTCCCTAAGCCTCTGGTAGCTGGTGTTCAAGGTTCAGCAGTGGGGTTAGGTGTGACTATGTTACCGCTCTTTGATCTGGTGCTTGCGAGTGACAAGGCAACATTTTCTACACCCTATGGACGTCTAGGACACGTGCCTGAGGGCATTGCATTTTTAACACTACCTAATTTATTAGGTTCTACGCTGGTAAATGCCTTACAAATATACGTAGTCGGTGCTACTGTAGTGTACAATCTACCGTGTCATTTGCATCATATACAATCTACTACCATAAGCCAACTGATAGTGTACATGTAGATTACTAAATTACAGTAGCATCACTCAAATCTATATTTGTATATATTTTAATATAGATTGTTGTCGGATTTTTACAGACAAGTGAACTCCTGTTTGCCAATCGTAAATTGACTGCATCAGAAGCTTTGCATCATGGATTAGTAACCAGAACACTATGGCCTGACAAGTTCCAGGAAGAATTAATTACGAGTGCCCTGACAATTGCGAACCAGTCAACACAGGTAAGATTTGTACATAAATTAACAAATAATATTGTGTGTTGCGAAGAATGTTGTCTGCTTGCTTTATCTGCTTAACAAAATGTAACATTTTAAATTAAATACTCGGAATTTACATTCGATAAAATATATTAAAATTATTTTACTATAAATACTTAATGAT
>JAGJTL010000016.1:2836360-2848946 GCA_022063505.1 Calosoma granatense
CTTTGAAAGTTGAAATATTGTTCAACTTTGATTGTGTATCACACACCTTTGTACCTTACAGTGAACCACGTTTATATAAGCGTATATTCATGTTTCATCCACTCTGGCTCTTATTTTATGGTTGGTTTTTCTGTTTGGGTTGTTGAAATGAATTGCTGTCACACATATAGGTACATCTATATACATATACACAGAGATCATTTAATCTCAGATATCACATATTGTTCTTATCATTTCCTTATAGTATTGTATTTCAGACAATGATACAATGATATGTCAATATAGTCGTTATAGCTAACGAACATTCATGTAACATCTTTGTTTTACTGGTATCGTTTTATATACGTTTATATGTTCATGTATAAATATATTCCTAATTTAAATCGATGGACGCACGTATGTTTCTCTGTTCACATGAATTTAGTTCGTTAAATATTTTATTGTTTATATAATATTATAGCATTATTGTTGGACACCGTCTTAATAGTAGTTTATACATACATATATAGGCTGGATCAATGTACTCCATTAATAAAATTATTTTTAAGTAATCCATAGTTATCATACTTTACACGTGCACGTTTCAGTAGTGCCGAAATAGGGGTTTTCACTTATTTTATACTTTCGAGCCACATAGTTTCATAGCTTTTTTATTTGTCTTATTGTTGTGGAGTGCCGTTTCAAATTCATTTTTCTTCAAATATATGCAAATAGTTTATTTGTAACTTTGATTTTTTATTATTAAGAGTGGTATTTCGATGATAAGTACTTGATTGACATTTAAAATACCTATTCCTTAATGACTAAGTCTCCTGTTTCTTCTTGATTAGGTTCCATACATATATATGTGATGATATTACACAACCAGGGTTAGTTTTCCGATGACGTAAGTACAGTTTATGTTCGTTGATATTTTTTGGTAATAATTAGTTTGTAAGACAAATGATATACATAGATGAATTAGTAGGAATAAAATAGCACGAGTAGCTGCGACACACACACGTGTCTTGGCCAGGTGCGATTCCAGATAAACCTACGCTCGCATTGCCATATTCAGAGATCCCATAGCTGCCGTTGCCTATAAATGGCTAACTATATCGCATTGTTTTATCGTGGCACGCTCAACTGATCTCCAAGACTTCGGGCCACATTATTTTTATACCGGCGAAAATTCCAAAACACTCTTATCTCGAAAATTTCCCTTCCAGCATATTACGTAACCGAGAATATTTTATATTATCAAATCTCCTGTATCGTTACGCTTATTAGAAACAATCACTTTAGGAAACATTCTATTATTAAACCGATAAATATACTAAATTCATATAATAACAATCTATACTGAAGCAGAATAAGGATAGTTATATGTGTGTATAGGTCATCTTTTACAAATAACTCCATTCATCATATATCAAATTCATTCACATTCTAGAAATCTCACTTTCTTTCAGAACGCCCTCAAGCGTGTCGATCTATTTATTTCAATAGATATCGCACATTCCTTTCACTCAGATATTTATATTGGTTTCTTATATCATCCGCCATATAATAACCACAATACAACAACAGATGATCAAGATGTATTCAACGTTTCCCAAATTTTATCAAATACAACTATTTTACCAGGAATATTATACATTCTTAGAATCTGTTTCTTCAATAATCGTAATTCTAAGAAAATTTACCCCATATACAAAGTTTCAATACTTTTCCATAGTTGCAAAACTGTACCAAGATTTTGTACGCTTTTTGTTTTGAGTGAATTCAGAAATGAAGGTCAGTTTTTTTACATATTGATCATATTGGTTGAAATTTCAGTTCTGGGATTTTAGGTATAGATTAAGAATTCAATATTTAACATGTTAAAACATTAGTCTACAATTACCTCGCCAACAATTGCAGTTGGTTCAGTTTTGACTTTTGAATTTTTGAAGAGAGAAGATACGATTTACTCTATATGCAAAGTTTCAACCCTCTAGATTCAATAATAAGAAGAAAGAAAGAAATGTTTGTTTATTATTAAGGCTAAGATCGGTGACTTTTCTTATTCTAACACTAGGAAACTAAGCGGGTATATATTGGTAGAGTTTGTAGTTCTGTGCAGGAATTGTTTAGTAAATAAGTATTGTTGGATTTGTAGTATTTTTTATACGTTTTGTAAATTTTAATTTATTTTTCATATTTAATTTATACTTTATGTTCCAGATATGCAGTGGTGGCTGGTTTCCATTGGTGAGTACAAGTATATTTTCCATATTTGTTTATTTCAATAAAACATTTGTGTTCTCTGTTCGCACACAAGTAACAACTAACATGATACGTATGTATGTGACTTCAAGTCTAAAAGCACCATTCTATTTTTATCCGAAGTGATCTGACTTTTTGTTTTGACAATGACAGAGCCTATCTGTAGTATAGTGTAGGTGCCTAACACATCGCGTCTCATAGTCGAGATTACATCACAATGCCAATATGTAAATGCGCGCGCACACGTTATTTCTTGATATGCAAACGAACATTGAGCTTGGGCGGGAAGTAAAATGCGTTGTCATTGTCCTCTTGTCAACGGGCATCCTCCTCCCATCACACGCGCAACCGCTACAATGCACAACACATACATACATATATGTGTACGTAAAGGACAACGATGGTATAGTCTCGCTGTAGTATCTGTACTTGTCGTCTGCTATAGCTGTTACTACTACTGCCAACACTGATCGCGTATTGTTCTACAAATGTAAGCTCTTGTCGCAGTCACTAACGGAACGTAGATAACCACAATCACCGCATTGATCGGACGGACGTGCAGTTTTTTGTCATTCAGATCGCCATACGAACATTCTCCGTAATAGAATAGCAACTTTAGTCCACACACTTTGTAGGTATTCTGAACGAAGTTCAATTGTTTACATACAGGTTAGAACAAAGGTCACATGTGTTCAGTCAGATATGCATCTATCTACTGTCAATTTTAGAGTATACATTATAGAATATATTTTAAAATTCTTATATCCATTACTATATAAATATATATTTTCCGTTACATACTAGTATTTAACTATAATTCTATGTACATAATGATTAATTATACTTGAATACAGATAATAATAACATTAATAAAATGATGTAGAAGGTTGTTGGACATGTTTGAAAGAAGCACCTAATATTAGAATGTAATGTAGTGTTTGTTATAAATGCAGTACAGAATTTAGTTCGTAGTGTAGCTGGAACGAAGGCAGGACGATCAATGTTAATGTCATTGAGTGTATATCAGACGCACTGAATTAGGCTGTGCAAGGACGATTGCTTTTTATCTGGCAGCTGCATTCAAGAGAATAATTGCATTTAATTACAGAATACGCGTGCATGCACGTACAAACATGCAGGATTATTTTTATTTTATAAAAATCAACAAGAACATGTGCTGACTGCAACATCAAAATTCATCGTTTTTTAAATAAAGGTTGTTTGCTGTTTATTTTATTTTCTGTATGCATCGTGGATTAATGATGCGAATACAATACTAGGTTAATATAAATAATAATAATAAAAGTATTACTTATGCAGAGGTAAGAATAATTTCGAAACAATGTATATACATAGGTATATGTATGTCCTTTAGAGTAAATATATCTGTAATATCTATGTTACAACACTACTGTATGGTTTTTTTACATGACGCAGCAAGTGCATTGTTACATAGCGATCAATATTTATCTTATAGTAAAACAACTGACACATTGTTCATAATTAATATATTTGAACTTTCTAACGAACCAATTAATTTAAATTGACATAACAAGATAAAAGAGTAATTAGATACTGACAATGGCAGGAAATTCTCATAAGGAATTATTGTTAAGCCCGGTGGCTGACAAAAATAACATTTTAATACGTTTACCGTACTTACATGAACAAGTCTGATTAAAACTTGTCTATTTGTACACATGAAACAACTAGTACTGTCGTCTAGTAAAAAAATAATACAATGTAGCCAGTGTCAAAAGAAATGAAAGGTCTGTTGAGAAAATTCACTTCATTACTTTCAAGTGTCTAGTGGTAGTTGTTTTAAAGTGGCTACCAAATTATATATTAGTAAGGTAACTAGCGACTGAATAAGGATAAATGGAAAAGGAAATAGTGTTGGTGTTTTTTTAAGTGAATGTAGTCCATATCTATTTATAACATAGAGAATAGAATAGAATAATGTTGAGTATACTTATATCTCTGTATTGATTATACGTATATTTGAAATATTATTTTAATTGCATGTTGTTAAATGTTCGGTAATGAATTTTCGTGTGTTCAAATAATAGTGAATTTATAAGTTGACCTGAATCTGACTGGTATGTGTTAAAAACGAGTGGAATTAACCTTAAATTTATGTAAATGATAGGCGAGATGTCAACCAGTATAACATGTTTGGAAATTAAGGCTACTGTGTTTACCATAGCATGTCGACCTACAAATCATATTACAGGCGGGGTATGTCATCAGTCGCTATCAATCAATAAAATAATTAATTTAATTAAAGAGCGCAAAATATTTCTGTCGTACTATATAGCCTTCGTTTCAAATTTGAACAAGTGATAAAACTAGCCATTCCACCTAACACACACTGCACGAATTTTTAAATTATTCCCTGCATTTGAACACTACAATTGTGTAACAGCACGAGATTAATTAATGGTTTCACGAATGAAATATTAATCGTACGTAATTCTTTCGTACAGAACTTTTATCTATAATTAGTTAACGGTGGCATGACGGAGTATATACTCGATATATGTCTGTCCGTAGTAGTACTGTCAAGAACCGAATCCAAGAACCGAGTATTCGGTTCCTAAATTCGGAACCGAGATTCGTGTATCCGACAAACGAAGCATTCGGGTATCCGAATACTTTTGGAACCGGTTCCAAAAGTATTCGATTCCGGTTCCCAGCACAAATCAATAACAATATTTTCAGTTCATCACATTCAATTCCAATTTGCAACATTACCTCGTACCATTCTATCTTCTACATATCATTCGAATAAACATGATTAGATTTTTTGTTGTTATACATTTAATTAAACCATTAACGCAATTGCGTGTATATGCATTGTCATTTAATCGACCTTGGTCAATAAAAACTGAAACCTACATTTCAATTGTATTTGTCTGAAATTTGATCACAATTGAATAGTAATAGCTAATGGCAAATCCGCATAACAACTACATTGTATATAAATCATATTCTTTATTTATATCAATGTTAATTATAATTATATAGATTAATATCAGATTTAACAATACACTGTTACATAAATGTAAAAATCTCATATCCTTGTTAAAAATAGTCTTGTATAAATAATGAATTATATATACAGAATAGATTTGCATATTAATTTTTATAATACAGAAATAGTATTGTCTTCTTTAAAAATGCATTAGATAAAATGTTGTCTACTTTGTATGTTTTTACTGTTGCTGCTGTAAATGAAACCATTTATGGTAATAGTAGTTTTGTACACAATGTAATATATGAAATGACTAGCGCTTAGATATGGGCGGTGATCAGTTGGAAAATCACGCCTAGAATGATCCAGGAACAAGGATCCACGGTAACATGTGGATCAAGGACGTATTGGATTATCGTGTGCTGGTGGGTGTCGTAATTAGTTTATCTTATGACTTCGGAGGACAAACGGTTGTAGACACACAGCGTGTTACAGTTCCGCTAGCAATCAATTAACTTTTTATTTCAGTCTCTCTCTCCGAGCACATAGTCATGAAAAATGCCGGTCAGTTATCCTTTACCGTTAAATGAACTGGTATTTACCGAGGTTCACATTCAGTAAAGAATCAGTCTCAGGGTTGGTCAAGCCTAGAGGTCGCTAATTAGTTTTATTCACGTTTCTAACTCATCGTGATATGCATAAAATTAATGAAACAATTATTTTCAGTTACCGAAAGCATGAAGTTGTTCAATTACAGAGAAACGTATATATGTTATCATATAAATATTATGAGAATTATTGTTTCTGTGCTTGGTCAATCGGTTTATCTTTGCATAGAAATTCTATTTGCTTTTAATGTTGGTATACTTTGTTGTTGACCTGTTTTTAGAACATTTAGATAAGACAAGAGAAATATGGCGTTCACCTAGTGCTTTTATGTTACAGCTGAATAAATACGTACATATTTATCTCAGCATATGGTACAATATCTATGGAATTCCATTGGTGACAAGGAAACTCTGTACAATAGCATTCGAATTCTTTCACTAGAATCATTACGGATCAATTAAGTTACTAATATCATTTGCATTCTAAGATAAAATATACAAGAAAACAGAATAGAAAAAACTGTAGTAATTAAAGATGATAATAATCAATACCGGATCAATGTGACGTGATATTGCAAATAGATCATTCGTAGAAGAAAAATTTCCCATTTTGTAAGGTGACCATAAAACAGACACATTTAGTTTTTATTGGGTTAATTTAAATTGATTATTAACAAGCGTCATGTGTATTTTCCCGGTAACTTACTGTGTAAATAGATTTTTTTCCACATATACGAAACTTTCCGCACCTATTTTCAGGATTTTTGCCCATAGATCCGTCTCTTCGTCATGACATATATTGCAGAATTTTGCAAATCAGTGCAAAACCATGACAAATGATTCAAGTGAATCAGTGCAACGTTTGGATCGGATTTTTTTTTGTCACAGCCGGATCTGTTAAAAATATTTGCTACTAGAAAAAATAATACAATTTCGACTGAGTCAGTGTTAATAAATTACAAAACACTTTTCGTTCTGATAAGCAATAAATTATTTTCACTTACTCTATAATTACATGTTTTTTGTATTGAGAAGTTTTTGTGACTTGATTCAATTTGATTAAGTTCATATTTTGCTTAGTAATGTCGTCAGTAGTTTTAATGAATAATATATGTCAAAACACTGGGTATATATAAGTGTAAATTATTATGATTATCTCAAATATATACAATGAAAACATTTTTATACCTGCATTTTACCATGCAATCACACACACACACACACACATATGTTTCGTTTAAGAATTGTCTCATAGTGGTCCAATATACAGGTATATCATATTGTAAACAATATTTACATAATTGTAAATGTATTTGGTAGTTTTTATCGTTTCA
This sequence comes from Calosoma granatense, assembly GCA_022063505.1. Taxonomy (NCBI): domain Eukaryota; kingdom Metazoa; phylum Arthropoda; class Insecta; order Coleoptera; family Carabidae; genus Calosoma; species Calosoma granatense. Next base: position 2,843,524 of record JAGJTL010000016.1, read on the forward strand.
TAACAAGTTGATAATGATTGTTATTAATAATTAATAAGTTTGGCTACTTCCTTAAGGGAAGTGAAACGTATTATTTGAATTAAAAATTAACAGATATAATTTATTTCTTAGTTTTTCAAATGTCAACTGCATTCTTCATTCTATACTATAAATATAATTTCTCCGTAATGAACATTAGAACAGAAAATATTATTCTTTCTCGCAAGAATGTAGTTGACATTCGAGATGTTATATTAGGAAATATTGTTATCCGTGAGATAAGTGATACATATAGGTGAAAAGTCCAGATCACAACATAATGATTCACAACTTATATTTACAAGAAAACTCATCTCATCCTGTCTCAGCCAGACAGGATATATAAAAATTCATTTGTAATTAGTTCATTTACTAATTTTTAATAGTCATAAAATTCCTTGAATGACGTGATATTGTATATTTTTCACATAAAAATCAATTTTTAGTATCAGTTTAAGGAAAAAAAAAACGATAATTAAAAAGCAGTAAATAATTAAATATTATTTAATTTGTAATACGTAATTTTTTGTGTGATCGTTATGTCGAGTTTCTTAATAAATAGTTTTGTTCACATAAGCAAATTGAATGTATGTAAAATTCACGAGTTTATTGAGTGTGAATGAGTAATTTGATTAGCAGGTGCGTTAGTATCCTTGTCATCTGATTTATGACAACAGAATGTGGCAGATGTAAAGACTGTTACTGACCATGCAATCATGCATGAACACTACGTGTTCAGCTTTCAATTTAACTCACATTTATTTACTTTTATAATGTGTTATAATTATTATAATTCTATAATAATATTACTGCGTAATACTATATAATAATTGTGTTTTCTTCAAATCTATACATTATTCTGTGTACTTGTATGAATCATGTGACGTTTAACTTTGCTTCGTATATAGTTTAGTATTCTGACAACGTTGTGGGTGATGCTGGATGAATGTTAGTAAACATGTCATCTTTAGTTAGAACTATGTATGTATAGTGTAGTTCGGAAGTAGGTCGGGACTAGGACCGTTATTATTGGCCACGTGTGCACCTCGCGACGATTCATGGCCCTTGTCCATGCGGCGCGTGTGCCAGGATCGTGCGCTATTTGTTGTGTAATTTTAATAAATCGTACACGTGTTTAATTAATACACGACACACAGCACTGGAATAATGTAAGACAATACACATACAGACCTGATATAAAAATAGCATTGCAACGAATTGTAACGAGCTGCAGCTGTATTTGATTTGATTATGTTTTATGTATAAATCCAGTGACATATTTTGTATTGTCACGCGGCATTATCGCGTATTCATTATATGCATTTAGTGACAAGTGGGTATGTGAAAAGCCTTGATTTATTCAACAACTTGTCACAATGTAGAGCGCAGCTTCTTTTATCTATACACACACACGCACACACACGTTCTAACGAATCATATCTGTCATATTAACGTAATGTTAAATGGCATAGGATCATAAAAGTTGCTTCATCTTATTACACGCCTACGTATATTCTGTATATATCTACTCTCATCTTTACTAACCATTTACATTTGCTACTGGTCGGTCACTTCTAAAAAATTACATGAAACAGGTTTACTGGGGTTTAAGATGGGAGCAAATATTTGTCTTAATAACCAAACATGATTCAAAATAACAATCATATAATATGTACTTTTCAAGAGTATATCTGGAAATTTAAATACATAGTAATAACAAAAATTAATCTTGATAAAAACTAACTAAAGTAAATTGTATCTTATTCATATATTAGTAACGGTTAATAAATAATAATGGCAGACAACAATAAATATTGTGCCACTTGAAACATAAACAAAATGAACAACTATACATTGGAACAAACAAGTTGTGTGCGTGTGTACACATTGTAACCTATCTTCTGTTCTTAGCGCTCCTTGAATTGCTCTATCGTAAATCATAAATAGACGAGCATAACTTAATATCTTACGTTATCAATATCCAAATATCTTTAAAACAAAGTCCATAATTTATGCGGCCGTACACTGGCACCATCTGTATGTAAGTACCATGTACTAAGAGCCGAGTAAAATATGTTACATCAAATGGGAGACAGCTGTTAAGTATGATGTATGAGTTGTAATTAACGTTAGGAAAAGTGAAATAGGCTGGCATATATCTATCTACTGGGTGAGTCTAGTGTCACACACGATGCTACATTTAGCATACATGCTACAGAATGTCTGTTCTGTAGCATGTATGCTTATCTGTCATGCAGATAAAAGTACTAAAACACCAGTTTACTATTATGTAAATACAAGAAACGCATTTATCTCAACATGTACTTATATGTTGTATGTATGGCTTTGTATTCTAGTCACGTTAATTTGCGGTAACGAGAAGTATTATAATTGCGCGAATTATTGTAGGAACGTTAATGTGTGGTAACGTAGTATTGTATTTTATAATTAATTTATACCGATATATCCCTATTATATCGTATTTACTGAATAAATCCATAATATCTACAAGTGATGTATTAAAGTTTTTCCGTAATTACACATTACAATACCAATCAAGTTTATATTTTAATTCAATGTCCAGTTATTCAGTATTTCCTGTTGAACAGTAGTAATATCGTACTAAAATAATATAATCAGTAGTTGTTACTCACCTCTGACGGATCTCTCCGTGCTTTCGCAGATCCTACTTCAGAAAATAATTTACTAGTTGTTTTTGCAATATTCTGTGCGCAAGACAGTTCAGTATGTATGCACATAACAATTGTCAGACAATATACATCCAAATTTGTTTGATTTATAGATGCATAGTGTTTGAAGTTGGAAAACAATCGTGTCCGATATTAATGAATAAAAATTATACGTTACATGAACTTTCAAATGATATTTTGCCAAGAGGGTATTTGAATCAAGAGATCTCGACTGAAGTAACATCGGTACGTTTTCTGGTCGAATAGTAAATTGTGTAGCACTTTAGGCAACTCGTGTCTAAAGATGATTCATATCGACCAGCAAATATGCACGTAGCATGGATACAGTATTTCAGCAATGCGCTATAAACATGAAATTGTTCCGTGTGGATTTGAATAATTTAACATGATCTACTTTAATGCCGAAGCGTTGACAGCTAAATCAAAATCATTTCTATCAATGAAATATGGTTCCTGATCAGATATTTTCTTTTCGTCTGACTTTTTCATATTAGAAATCACTGTTTATTTATTGTCTAAGATATAATAATTTGCTCTTCAAAGCAAAATGATATAGATAAATAATATTATATTTTATTTATATATTGCACCGTTGGGTTTTGAGTATTAATTTCTGTAAGTAGTTTAAATATTTTGTGCTAAAATGTAATACTGTAATGTATACAGTAGAGTTCTAGATAATTCATTGTAATGCATTATACATGACCGATTATCGCAAAGGGTCTGTTAACCTTTTTGATCCTATTATGCTTAGATGTAAAGCCAAATTCATAATACGATACAGTTTATTTTTCAATAGATAATGTTGAATGAGTCTATTGCAAATGGTTGAGTGAAGATTTACTTATAAATTTCACAAGTACTTACAGCTGATTTAAATATATATATATAAAGTGAAAGTCAAGTATTTTTAACTTGTAGACACAAGGAAGAGCAGTGATGTTCAAATGTAACTGTACTAGAGAAAGAATCTGGCTACCCCTTCCATTTTTAGGACAGTTTATGAATTATATGTTAATATATTTGCATGATAGCGTGCAACGGGACTATTATAAAGGTAGTTTCATTGCGTGAGGTTCAGGAGTAATCACGAATGCTTGCAGCGTCATCTTTTAACGCATGACTGGACCTTCCTTAACGTGATACTGCTCTTAATAACTTTCTTTATATTTAGTTCGAACTGATATACTTGACGACAAATTTATTTCTGCTTCGTAGAATCGTTTCTTCTTTTTTCTATTGTAAGAAAATCAACAAACTATCGAGTTTATTCATTTAGCTGAAAGCTTCTACTTGTGGGAAATAAATCACATATATGTATGTGTTACTGAATCTTATACATACATATATAGATAGTCAAGCGAATATAACTATAATTGGTACAAATTGATTTTCACTATTGGAATGAGTGAAGAAAAACGTGTAATACTGAAGTCATAGTACGGTAATGCAACGGTCATTCAAATCGTTGGTGTATGCCCTTTCGTCTAGCGAGTCTGTAACAAGTGTCAAGTGGCAACGTTTTTTTCCCGCACGGATGCCCGTCTAAGGACTTGGAGTGAGCTTTGATGGTTCAACATGCAGTAATGACATCGTTATCTGTAGCGTGCACTCGTTAACAGGCAGGGCTACCTCTCGTTAGTGGCCTGATTGGCAAGAAATGATTGTGCTCATGGACAGTAAAGTTCAGATAAATATATAATTAGGGATTGGTAGATGTTCCGGTCTCCTCCCGTTACTGCCAGATGCTATCGACGTACCTCTGCCACAATACGTGTCGGACGGCCGTCGCCTGTCCTCCGATTTCATCTACTTATGCTCTACCGTCCACTGCTCTCTATTATTTCTATTTCATCTCTAAGCTCTACTCAATGTCATCTCACCATAGTTTCATTTACAACGTGTACTCTGTCTATATTTACCAGTTGACATTTCCGGCATACACACATTTCTCAATATCATTATATGTATTATTAAATCTAGTCGAAATTCATAACACTTGGTTACTTGAGATTCAGAGCAAATGTTAAGTTACATTCAGTAATTAGCAAAGTAAAGAATAAAATATTCCGTACATATAATAAAAGTTACATGTATACACTAGGTATGTTTTATTTCGATCTAACACGCAAATGTATCAATTAATAATTAAATAGAAAGGTCAGAATTAACATACGAAAAGTCAATTAATAAAATATATTTCAGTCACTATAATTATTTGTCAGGCAATTTTCGGATAATTATATGAAATTTATGATTATGTCGATATCATGAAGATAATGAAACATTTCGTTACAGGTATCAATTATATTTTTGAGTAAGAATATTTCAACATATTTACATGTGATTATGTGCGATGTATGGTTGGTGGTATTGTTATCAGCTACTGTATCAGTAGAGAGAAATTAACTTAAATTATAGTCGCCAAAAAATTCTCTACAATTTGCTTATAGATGAGGTAATTTAAACAGTCATTATGCTTGAACAAGGAGAGCGCACATTCAAGAAGAATACAATGTTACTTGTACAGATAAGCACACAGTATCCAAGAACAACAGGGCGTCCTAGCTATACATACGCCATCAACAACATGCACATAGTTTTGATAACATTCCGTGCTGCACGTGTGCTACCAACTATTTATACATACACAACTAAAATAGTTTATTTAAATCTCTACAATTCTAAATATAT
>JAGJTL010000016.1:2853983-2865778 GCA_022063505.1 Calosoma granatense
AATCTACTTGATTATGGAATTATATATATGTATCATTATTATAATTTTACTTACTTCGGAAATGTAAAGTCATGGAATATACAAGATCACAGTTCATTTTTCTTGTCCGGTCATTTTTGTACATTCTATTCCCTGCTATAATTAAAAGTACAATGAAACATAAAATCATATTTCAAAATACGGAAGTCAATGTGTAACAATGTGTATCATGGATGTTTGGTTGAATTACAGTGCTTTGGCTCTATTATGATCGAAATGGGCGTAGAAGCAATTAAATATTTCACTATGGTCAGCAATAAAATTTTCAACCTTCAAATTTCTTGCAATAGATAATTCTAAATCGAACAGAATTACGACGGATCGTGCTGAACAATGGTGCCGAATAGTTTTAGAACACAAGGTTATGTTCAGCACGTCCACGACGTGTACATCAATTCATTTACTGACCTGACCGCGAATTACTCGGCCCAGTATTCACCAGAAATATATTTGTTACTTACACAATCCTCCAGCAATATACAGCCAAACTACAAAATAATAATCAGTATTTCATTTACAAAGACTAAACATCACCATCAACTGCGAGAGTTGTCCAAATATTATTAATAGTACACATAAGTTCAAAAATATTTCTTGGGAAGTAATTTCATATGGATGCTTCATAATCTTTTCTTGAAATTTATTTCATTTGATGTCTACGACAGACAATATTTAATTGATACATAATTGACATTGTTTATAAGATTTTTGGTGAAATTTATGCGATTTAAAAGGCAACTGTAGTAATTTTCAATTTGGCGTAATGTACACTCATTTCAACATTTTCGCTCAATACGTTGATGCCCAAACAAATTTTTCACTTTTTCTGTTCTTGGGTAATAGATAAATAGATTTTCAGTGGTCCCTTTATCTCTATAATATCTAGAAATTTCAATATTGTCGATCATCGAGAAATACACAAACTCATTCGGACGCACCCTTAGCGTTTTATGAATATAGAGTATAAGTAAAATTGCTGGAGATTGTCAAGAAATGTTTGTTACATTTAGCTTCCAAGGAGCGGTACTGGAATATTAGTATGAAAAGTAAGAACAGGGGCGATCACTAAATATTCTAGGTCAAGCTAGATAAAAAAAACATTGACGCCGCGTGCCTTCGTTGGCTGTTTCGCGTCTAACACTCACGATTTTTTCCTGAAACATCTAAGCGTCCTCCATAAAACCATGAACATGCATAACATTACGTAGTAGTACATGTGACCGCTCCACGGGGGCTCTGATTATCTCGCGGTACTCGGATAATTTAAGCTAAATGGATGTATTATTATATCTGTTATCTAGATATTCCACAATTATTATGAAACTTGGACGAGAAACGATCAACGTGACCATTACCTTGAATACTCATCGTACACTCTTATTTTCGGAGAAGTCATATCTCACAGACATAAACTTGTACCTATAGGTATCAGCCACATTTAGTAACGTATAACGTTTAACTTTAAATATATAGATTGTTATTTATGATTGTACAGAAGCTATAGTTACTTATCCATGAAACAATAATACATATGTACGTATATATACGTTTGGATTGTTACCAATGATTATGGTCGACTTATAATTCAGTAACATAGTTTATGTTCCAATAATACTTATTAAAGTTTGAGCGCGTTCTCAGTTGTACGTACATTCCTGTTTAATTACTTTACCAATCACATGGAACCAATTGGATCTATGTGATACCGGAAACATGTTACGGCATCTATAATACGCACTTAGCGAGAAAGATATGTTAATAACAATATTTAGTATATCCGTACCGTGAAAGCAACTGTAACAAGGCGATTTTAATGTTTATAAATATGCATGAACTAACAGTGTTCCAGATGCCGATAGAAATATGTACGGGCGTAAAAACTATATATACCATTTTAAATGGAGCGTGGATTGTCCGTTCATATCTTGATGAGTTTGTCTTTATGTGCGACACTCTATAGAACACTGTCAGTCGTAAATGACATTTTATGACCGCTTATAAAATATAACAGTGGTCCCTAAAATATGGCGACATTACAGGGATGTGCAAATATGTGTCCTATTACCATAATACAGCGATATAAATTTACCTATGTCAAAAATAAACTGACATCAGTGTAGCAATATTTTATTGTTGCAGGTAGGATTATTTAATTACATACTTGACAATTTAAACATCTAAATAAAACAGCAGGCTAGCACAGTGGTAATACAGAATGTTTAGAGCTACTGAAACACGCTGTCTAATACCTATTCAGAACTATGCAAATATCGGACAAAGTTATTCGTATTAAATTAGAGCAAAAATATTCCGAGTTTTATATACTTAATGGTTATTTTTATAGGTAAAATCTATTCGAATCATCGCATATAGCTCCGGATACCTTTACGACTATGAACAAATAAATTTTAATACTCGAGAATTGCTAGTGTCCCATGCGTATAAAATATTTAAATTACCGTTTGTCTGAGTTTGCAATCTGATAACTAAAACAGCTTTTAACTAAATAGAATAGCATTTTCAGCATACTTTTAATTAGTTCCTGTTCTGATCAACTGCGCAACTAATACAAGTAAATTCAAGTAGAGAACGTGTCGCGTAGCAATGGTCCCATGTTGCTATGACCAAGCTTAGAATGGTCGATATATAACTAGCCAGACTACATGTAAAACTTCAAAGTCATTGCAGTAACACTATACGAGTTCTTGCAAAATCCATTTGATACTGAACAATGAAACAGTTTACAAAAGTATCTTTTTCATCTCTAAACTGAAATCTGTCCGTCACAAAAACCGTGTTAAATAGAAAAGACATTGTAACAGTAATGCAAGAGATCTGATGACCTTCTTTAAGAACAAAAAAAAACTAACTAGCAATACTCGATTCCCGAGCGACCTTCGTCGATTATTACAAATCGACAAAAAAAATTGTCGGGCAAGAGTGATTGTATTTAATGTTAGTTGCGTGTTACATCAGTAGCGCCGCTGATCCCGGTGGCGGAATCTGGAATTATCTCATTGTCGTGCCGAACGTTAAGTAGCAATCCGTTTACGGTTTCAAATACGTATTGTGTTTGTTTTTCTGATAAAAATGCTACACAGAATAGAGCATTGTTTCCAGTGCATTTATATGAGTCTTACATCGGTGTAATTTTCAGAAAAATATCTATATTAAACAGTAGTCTATAGTCTACTGTATATTTATTCACTACTAACCCACCTTGTTCTGCAGGCATTATGTTATAACTATTGTACTTATATATGTTATACAGTCCACTTAATCTGTTCTATAAGCCTGTTGAAAGCCTAATATTATGAACAGTTGAATAGAAGTACAGATAAAGTAATGTACCTGTATATGAAGAAAGTAATGTATTTAAATAAAGATGTTTGTAGCTAGAGTGCAATAACCACTACTTCACTACACACCACTCTACTATGTTCATTCCAAAATATCATAAATCTTCAGTTTTATTTTTTATCTGATCATGATGCCCTCAAAAATGTAGCATAATTTTCGTTTATCTTGACATTTAGTAGTATACTAAACATACATACGCACATAAACCCATCATTTGTTTCTTTACGATGTAACATGCGTTACTGCGGTCATTTGCATAAAGTAAAATCGTATTTCATACACGACTGCAAGTAAACAAAATTCAATTTTTATGTCTTTTTAAATTTTATATTTTTTATGTTGAAACTTTTAATACACTTTAAAAAAATTATTATATAATATCACATTAAAATTGAATGAATCACTTGAATGTTCCTTTTCAATAATGATAATGATTCACTGACATTATTACATATGTGAATAATTAATTTTATGTGAAACAGATTGTGTAATTTTATGTATGCATCTCATAATAATAAGAAAATATTAACGTGATGATTCACTCAATATTACTACAATTATTAAGTAAATATCAGACAAATAAATAATAGATATTGTAATATCTGTGCATGCTTGAACATTCCACAAATTTCTTATATAATTTTCATATAACATTATGTACATATGTAAACATATTTTTTATTATGTTTATGAATCACAATATATGTTGAAATCCCCACACAGTTTGTTAATAGTAAAATTTATATTTAATATTCGTTAAACTTTAATTCACAGCGCGATCAGTGAGCAGAAATATTAAAATTACGTTGTTAAAGTCTCATCGCGTATATTTTTGGAAAATTTACGACCAATTAGTGAAAAAATTCGGTAGAAGAATAAATTAAAATTTATGAATAAAAATTGGTCCACTTTTTTCTCGTATGGATTACGCAAAATCGTATTCGATACAGTGATTCTCAAAATATAATATGTGTTTTTATTATTTGTAATTTTGCCTACTTCATTTTTATGAGCTTTAAATGTCAAGTGTGAAAATTGGAAAAAATTGACACATCATATTTAGGTTTGTTATTATTTACAGTCAATATTCGATTAGTTTTTCGTTTCGTAATTAATATGCAGTAAAGTGTTGCCAGCAATAATTAATTATGCTTTCAAATGCGTCGTAAAAAAATAAATGAATTCTTAACATAATCATTCGTACGTGATTTTATTATTAAATTCTTTTTTTTTTTCTGTAAAATTCTATCGCTTGACTTATGAATTATTCATGACACTAATCCGATAATATATTATATCAACATAGGTTTTAATATTTTAATGTGAATTCTAATGTTGTTTCTAAGTCGGTGGTGTTTAAAATTGTAATTTCCACTAAACCAACAACTGGTCTACTAACAACACGATATCTCATTAATTTATATTCTACTATTCTAGAAAATATTGTAATAAGTTGAACATTTACAGAAAAACGAAGTTATATTTAGAATAGATTAGTTAGTGCAGGTCTGAATATGCAAATACTTCCTGTCAATTGCATTAGCGGTGCTGGTCGCAGTGTAGGCGTGTGCACAAGACGCGCTGTGCTATATTATGGGCGGATGTCAGCAGTTAAGGCCGTTATTTCATAAGACGATTAAAAAGTCGATAGTAACCTAAATAATCAATGCATATCTAATGTTTAAATTAGTTTACATACTCGTTTCAATCTGTATCGTAACATAGTGTCTGTCAAATCAAATATATACTTTGGACTAACTGTGAATGGAACCATGTATTATATAGTTTGCAGCAATTTCACATATGTGGATTTATTATATTTTTACTTGTGATCTGATTGCCTCTGGTAGACATTGTTATTTGATTATAAATAAATATGAAGACGCGAGTAAATAAGAAAGACAACGGACAAATGGTTAGTTGAACGAGTTATTCTGCGTTTGCTTAATAGATAGAGATACACATGCGATAGGAATAGGTGACCTGGTTTGGCATACTTTCACGTGTTGGCGGGTGCCTCCCGGCATGGGTGCGGAGCCCTGGGCACGGGCCGTACAGCCAGTGGCTCACTAAGGCGTGCGTCTCACTTCTAAGTTGCGTTGCGAAATGGAACACAGAATAGAACAAGAACAGATCCGAAACACGCGAACCCCATCATCCAGCGTCAATTAAAAATGAACGCTCACTTTTTCAATTCACTATGAATAAATGATCTAGAAGTTGTGGTCAAGCTAGTTGTTGCTGCTACACCAGAATGATATAGGCGTTCCTTTTCAATTTAACGAATATTAACATACTGAATGAAAACACATTTGAATACATTTATATCTGGGAATATTAATGCTCTGATATTAGACGGTCCAGTTAAACTAGAGAGAACAGTGATTAATCATACGAATATTTATAATTTATTCATCAACTAAATATGGAATAAACAGAGTAGTCTTTCTAACAAATAGATAATACTGATCTAAAGTGGATCTGATGTGTGTTTTACTTCCGGGTCCACCTTTCACGGCAACAGACAGAAAATAGTACGAAATTATAGATAATATGTTGTTCATTCACATCTTACAACAGTAGATCTGTCTGTGGAGTTCTGGTGTATTGTGCGTTTGGGCTTAATATGCAGTTTAACCTAACACGTCATGTCACGTCGCTCGAACTGTTTTTTATAACTTCGGCTTTGTTTGCGAGTGTTTCCGCATAAAATTTATAATCTTTCAACTACGTGCTTCCCGAAGGTCCATAAATCTATTTCTGCCACATTATATTTAGTCGTCATGCACAGGTCTGTGCACGTCCGCGTACAGTTTTAACACACGCTGGTATTTTTATACAGCTACTACCTGCCTACCTCGTGTTTCTTCTTCATCTTCTTCCACACACTGACATCGGTATGATAGAAATTCCATACACTTGTTATTCAACCGAAAAAAGTGTTAGTAAATACCAATAAACATTAAAATATATTTCTTTAAATGCAAATTTTATGCAAAACTATTTTTTTTTCTGGGAATTTGACATTTTTACATTGTGCTAAATTTTGTAAATTTGAATGTTACATCTTAATTAGTTTTTGTGTGACAGCTTATGTAAGAATCGAATATAGAACGTCCTGTTATAGGATAATGTTTCAAATTTTATACATTGCAATAGATATCTACATCCTTAACCTGTATCTGTCGACAAGTTAAAAAGATGGATATACTTTTTGCTGTTTGTTCGTGTGTGTGTGTACGAATGATGGTAGCATTTTCTTTAAACTTAATAGTGTACATGTATGTATGTATGTAGTTGCAATTTGCTAACGTACATAGGACAGTGTTATTGCAATTACAGAAGTGTTCGTTGTGGTTAATATTACAGGAAAACGGTACAGTTGCGTGCATGCCGTACAAATACTAGGATGCAATTCATGACGTTATTACTGTGTATGGTCTGATTTTAATGAAGTATTACATAACATTCCTTTATGCAAATATGTTTAGAGTTGAGCGTATTCCACGTAACCTACACCCCCCCCCCTCCGCCACCCGCCCTGAAGTCACAAATGAAATTAACTGCAAAACATGTATGGTTATTTTCATAACTGTATCTATATAGATATAGTTCTTATGTTAATTCACACTGTATGCCATCTACTTGGCTACCTGATCACGGAAGTCTTATATACGTAAATGCGAAACGTGATACAAAGTATTTGTTCATTATTATATACAGGACGATATTGAAAACAAGAAATTTAACACGGTATTCAAATCGTCTATGAGGTACAAGTACGCAAATGTCAAACAAATACAAAAACACATAACAGACGCGCTTCACAACAATTCGATCCGCTGTCAAACTCGCTATTTCATTATTCTGTTTATTTAGCTTCTCGTTTTCTCTATTGAAATTCCATCAAGTACTTGTATATATATACATATTGTTTCATAAAACAAAATGTGAGAAGCTAGTCAGGAATTTCTCGGACCACCCTTTAAAATGAACATTATGTAATGTAGGATTTTTGTCAGAAAATATTTGCCATATGGCACACGTATGAAAGAATTGAGCACCTGATATATACATGCAATCAATTTCACATCGTCGACCTAGTTTAATAACCAGAGTCATCTATATTCGCGGGAACGAATTATGAAACACTAGATGATGATAGGTGATCTACATGGTTTGGTTATTCGAGCGATGTAAACATATGGATCTCTGGATCTAGTTACCTATGTTGTGCATGTTCTAACAGATCAATTTTTCACTATACAATATTAACATTAATATTATCCTTCTACCAGTGTTATATCTATTATAGAACAGATGAAAAATAACTATTTGTAAATCTATCAACACAAGCTACGTTTAGATTAGCAGAAAAGAAGTATTAATGTATAAATGAACTATTAAAATAAGAAAAATACTAAATTATCTGTGAAAACATTATAAAAGTACACATGACTGGAATGAGAAATTGAAATGTCTAAGATAAGAGTAGCTGTTCGTTGTTACAGTACGCGATATCGAACAATTCAATATCGATAAATTAGTTACAAATAAGTAGAGAGAATTTATCTTAACCGTAGTTGGAATATATGTGTCGATAAATGAGTTAAGTGAGCGTGTCAGGTTGTTATGCTCGTGCGTCAATGAGAACAGGGTGTGGTCTCGTGCAACCACCCACTTACTTCGGCACTGTCTATATTGTTTATTCGTACGTAACCTATGCTATATTATGCTATACATACATACACATACACACATGTACTCTGTACTATCTGTAGTTAGCTCTGTCATAAGTATGTTGTGATTTAAATGACTGTTGTTCGACTGCTTTATAATGGCCATTCAATGTGCGTATGCATTATAGGTTATAGGATATGGATAGACCATATGCGCATGCGCAGACATGTTATATGATTGTCGGTTTAAATTCGTTGCAAATGATAATGATTCAAATTCATTTAACATCTACATGTTAATCGTCATGTTACTGATCATATTCATTCAATTCATGTGTGAATAGATATGAAACAGAATGTTATTAGAGAAATTCAATAATTTAAATCTATGAATAATAGTAATGAAATCTATGTTATATCAGGTTGTTTGGATCTAATTAAATTTTAGATGCATATACAGTGGAATCCGCTTATATAAATAAAGAAAATAAAAATTATTCATTTTAAAAAAATTAGATTATTTAAATGTTTATAAACACATATTAGAGACGGTAGATTTTGACTTAAATATTGCCAAATCTGTGCTTGAGATCTACCATTCTCAATGTCTTGAATAATCTTTAATTTATCATTAATTGTAAATGAAAAATGTTCCTTATTTTTAACTTCCATTTAGAAACACACCGGTTTTTACACGCTGAACTGACACAGTACATACGAAACTGCAAGTCTAGACTAGCACACGCATTACTTTAACTGTTAAACCGAAAATTCATTTATTGACAACCTTCCCGAGTTCGCATATAGTGACGGACAGATTATCAATAAGTAACAATACTCGTATAAGAGACTAACTGAGTGAAGCTGTAGTATAGTATAAAATAAACCGAAACATATATGTATAATTTATTAGCTAGTGATGAAAAGTATTTTCATCTAGCATACGGCACATGTAAATGACTGTGTAATATTTTAATACGTCGTGTACATTACATATGTAAGTAATTAATTAAGAGGGAACGTACGGTATGATAAATAACAGTTCAAGTTCAGTGTCAGGTCACATGTAGGTGGAGACGCATGAGCATTCTCGCTTTAATATCGTAATTTATGGATTTTACACAGTCACACATTATATACGTACATACTCACATATGTATGTATGATCGTGATTCATTCTAAGGACAAATGTCACGTTACAGATATCCTGAATTACATCACTTACATATACAGCATACAGCGTGTTACATTTTAATTGATTAGTTAAAAAATACCCATTTGTATCCTGGTTTTTCGTTATTTTCTAACGAAAATAGAAATGAAAACATTTCTCATTGACGACAGGATGTTAATAAAGTGTTCTATTACTTTATTATAATCAAGTTAAATCTAGACTTGACAGGTCAGATCTTGTAATTATCGTTTCGTTGAATTACCTACTTTGTCATAGAGTTTTTCTCGATATTCTTGTTCAAGGAATTGTAATTCTTGGAGAAAATTTTAAGGAAATTTCAGAACTACAAAAACTAATGAGTAATTTCAAAAAAAGTAGTTAAGAAAAATGAAACATTTAATATAAATTAAAACATGTAAATATAAATTATATTTAGCTTTGATCACTTTTATTATGACTAACGAATGCCGCTGTATTAAAAAGATTTAAAAATCATAATTTATGAGGTGGCGAGAAATACCGGTTTCGGTTTCTTTAATAATCATCGAAAAACTAAAACCTGAAAACTAAGCCGGATTTTTAACGTCAAACACTGCATTCCTAAGAATTGTCTTAGATAAAATTTCAGTATCGATATTACATTTCTATCATGTGTTTTTTTTTAACATTGAATGTTAGCAAGATATCAAAAACCGATAGTAAATTTGTTACCGGTTAATTTACAGCTAACGAAGTAGTTTTATAGTTTTATGAGTTTCGTTTATTTAAAAAATGTCAAATTCATAAAATTTATACAATTTAACCTGATATTTTACTTTCACATTCTTATATAGGTTACCGTTAAAAATATTTCACGAATACAATAAATATGCCAAAAACCTGTGATTTCCAATTCCAGTTCACTTACAGACTTGACGCATTCCCTATAAATAATGACATGTCACTACGGTTCGATGGTAGTCTAATTAAATGGAAAAAGCAGATATTTCGTGTAAGAAATGACGTCAGATAGGGTTGGGTATAAGTGAGGTTAGGGTATAGATGCCGGAACAGAGTTATCTGAATGTTAAAAATAGAATAATTTAAGAGGCTTCGTGCAAGTACGTAACGCGAACAATATGAAGATAATGAGTGCGACCGTGGGTGAACGCACTAAATACCCGCTAGATAAATGTAAATATTCTCAGTAGCCGGTTGATTACAGGCCGCGCGCGCATTCACCTGAAGTGCATATTGTTGTAGTATGCAACGTTACGTTAACGTATAGCAGCGTATAGGTATATCTACCTACGTGCTTATACACGTGCATGTATGTATATCTATATATATACGTATGTACGTACGTATATATATACACACACAAGTATTAGGTAGTAGTGGTACTAGTAGTAGTAGTAGTAGTTGTTGTTGTTGTTGTAGTGATACCGGCTGTTCAACAGATGGGTGGTCTCTCTCATTCCGTACGATATCTTCAGCTAACAATAGGCAAATTCCGCGCTACATTACACAACAACGGTGCCCGGTAAACGCTTACGAAAGTCGATCAGCTTTGCGAAACACGAATCTCCCGTACCCGGTCACAGTTCAGTAGCAACGCGGCGCATGGCAGAATTTTTATATGATCCACTCTGTAACTCTTTGCTACGGCTTGTTTACTCCGGCTGCTAGTAACTGTAGCATCTTCCAACATTTCTCTATAATTATTTACAAATATTATTCTCTAATGATATAATAACACTGTGAATAAAGGAAGGTCAAATATACTTGGAGCACATGTAGGTATTTTTACACAGTAGTAGCGAAGTATTTTGTTATTGTGTGAAGTTAACAAGGTAATGGAAAGAAATGCCGACAACGGATGACATAGTTAAATATACACATACGGCCAGTGAAAACAAACAAACTTGAAATTCACCTATGATTAAACAATTAAATAGCTATCAGGTAATTAAGTGTTGGCGAGTAGGTTTCGAAGAGGTAATTTTATACGAGCAGAAGCCACGTAATTTCCTCAGTTCACCATGAGATGCCATGATCGTTTTGCAACTGGCTGCCATTTTACATGACACAGTAGATACATTTTGTTGTTACCGTTCTAGCAGCGACATACGTGCCGGTGATGGTTCCCACTGTGCACTGATGGATGGAACAGTATATGAGGCGCGGTCGTTGTCCTAGCTTGTATAAGAGATACAGCTAGATCTCAAGGTGATACAGTTTTCACTGCATATGATGCCCCGTCAGGAATCTCGAGAATTTTTTGCACAAGAATAAATTTTTATGGCTTCGTTAGCTTGTCTGATCATTGGTTTCAGTCAGGCGGGTGGATGACCTTAACATTTCGCATGTACTGATCTTTCTTATTGTTTTTCATTGGGATATTTTGGCATTTTCGGTGAATGCGTTGCAGTTATGATTTTATTTTAGTTGTACAATAAAGTATTCTATACGTAACTGTTCATATGTATAATTATTTCAACAATTCCATTTACACTTTATAAAAGTAAAAAACTAATTCTTTCGTTAATATATTTATAATATAG
>JAGJTL010000016.1:2869642-2891054 GCA_022063505.1 Calosoma granatense
ATATATATTACTATATTTATATTAAATTAAGTCCGATATAAGTCTGTGGATTTCAAAATAAAAAAACATTGATCATAACACTTATAAACATAAAAACAAAACACATAGTGAGACCTCGGTATACTCGCTGTACATACATACAAACATACATGCATACATATTATTTTGCATTTATTGCACAGGAGGCCAAATGTATAGTTTTACAGGCAAGTTTGATGACCTTTAAATTCGTATTAGGAAGGTGGAATACTTGTCGGTGGTTCTATTTTGCTGAATAATATTCTAAAAATCCTGCCAGGTACCAACGAAACATTTCTATTCTAAATCATTCTGTTCATATACGTATACGGTCTTGCCTCGTTCACTCACTCACACACATACATACATGTAACAGAAATAAATGACCCTCTTCTTTGTACTGTTTATTGTACGTGGAAGAAATCTAATAGGAATCGTAATAGAAGGAGAGAAAACAAAAAGCAATAGAAGAAAATGATAGATCACGGAGTATAATAGGTATTTTAGCTCGGTGTCCGTCCGATTTATGATAATAAAACGTGTCAGATTGAAAGATGTAGGTGTTGAGGAATTGTAATAGCAGTGTTTCCATGCGCGTACAATTTGCATATACTCAGTGCTTTATTTTACAATAGTTTATCTGCATGCGTTCAACGTTAACGCCTTGAAAATCTATAATGTCATGAATCAAACATTCTTCGATTGATTTCCGAGAAGAATATGCCAGATCCGTTTGTTTGCTAAATTAACTAATCATATATGTAGATAGACACACGGATGTATTGAAATATTTGGTGTATATGAATGGTTTATAACAGAGCAGCTACAAGCATTGTGTGTAGAATATTCATTCTCTCTCTGTATGTATTGATGACTATATATGTGTACTGTACTGTCATAACAATACCTTACTGTATAGTATATGAAAGGTTGCTAAATAGCTACGTTACAGGCTTATTGCATTTTATGAGAAATTGTCTGTTTGAAAATGTATTTATTTGTAAATCACTTGCTGAAGGCAAATGTGAAATTTCGCAATAGAGTTGTTCAGTGCAGTACATTGGCTGATATGACATTATAATTGCCAACATTTATTTCCTATTTTCACACTTATATTCGCATTTGTGTTGTATTGTTCGTGTGTCATCATCTGTCGTCTAGTCTAGTGATGATGGATACACATTCCTGTATTGTGAGTTAAGTGCAGCATGTAGGTAGACGACAGACAAGTATGTGCAAGCATGTGTGATGGATGTAGTTGGAATTCTGTATCTAATCTTGGTCTGTCAGTGTCCGGTGCGCTTGGTCGTTTACGTAATCGATTCTGTTGGTGAAAAATTGATAAAAGGAGCAAGTAGAGATGATTGAACGCTTCGTTCGGTACGTAGAGGCCGAGCTGTCGCCCAGAGGTTAACACTTACGATATTCTAATGGTCCCGTTTGCTGACATTTGCCCATAGATAA
The DNA here is from genome assembly GCA_022063505.1 of Calosoma granatense. Classification (NCBI taxonomy): domain Eukaryota; kingdom Metazoa; phylum Arthropoda; class Insecta; order Coleoptera; family Carabidae; genus Calosoma; species Calosoma granatense. Next base: position 2,871,125 of record JAGJTL010000016.1, read on the forward strand.
GTTCGCAGATAGGCCGGAGATGAGTGGTTCTGTAGCGGTTATGTATGCTACAGCTAGACTGTAGGTATGGTAGTGTTGCGGGCGTGGCACACTATGGAGCATGGCGCGACCTGGTGTATGCTCTTCGCGCGGTCAATCATTGTGGGAGGGTCACCGGCCGATCGCCGGTCCACTTCGACCACGAACTAACTCCTGGAAGTGTGCGGTCGTCCGTCTCACGTACTACATCATACAACAACAACATCTCGTTGTTGGCTCGATCTGTACTGTACTGTGTGTCGTGTCCGAGATCTTATGCATACACCACCGCACAAATGTCCGGAAAGGGCGCAAGCGCACACCATTGTGTTGTGTACCAACTAACAACCGTTACAATTCTAGGCTAGATGTTAGAGAGCATTGCTATAGACGGTCAAGCAAGCGAACGAACGAACGAACATCTATCTATCTATGTACCGAGCTAGCTTGTACTCGTCCGTAACAGCTAGAGCTATCGACAGCACGTGAGTTTTGTCACGCGTGAAATGACAAGCGCAGCACAAGCACTGTCCCGGAAAGAAACAAAATGTAAAGGAATTTGTTCTCATCAGTTACGAGTGCACGCGGATAGTATGATGAAAGTATGTGAGCACCTATGACGAAATGTTAACAATGCGTGTAGAAGTCCGGTGACAGCTGCGGACTGGCACACATCATTAATCAAAGAGAGATCGCGGGCGAATTATTTTCTCAATTACGAAATGCACGTCGGTTTCCATCCGTACCATTGAACTTAGTAAAGGATAACGGTGAGTTTCAAAGGCATCACGATGACATTGATGCGAGATCTAGAAAAGAATTGCTGTGTGACGTTTCAGTACATTTAGCGAAAGCTGGTTGAACCTGTTCAGCATATAAATCACTGGTTTCATACGAGAATTTTATATTTGTTTAAATTATAACACGATGGTGGAATTTGTTCTACCACGCGCACCAGATGTATTAGTTTCAATTAGCATAAAAATGACAGGCAGAATTCGAGAATGATTTATGTGGTTATAATGAAAGGTCAACATATTTGACACTAATACCGCTGGCATGACCGTACCGAATTTGGACGGAAGGCAGAGTGGATCGTTAGCACGCGGCCCCGAGTACTTGTGTATAGGAATGATGAGTTCCAGGTAAGAATTTAATAGCGAAACATAAATCACCACTAGCAGCGTGAATCGCATCCACGGGACCGCACCCTTTATATGCAGTAAATAACGCGTGTTTAGTTTTCCTCTAGTCATGATATATCTGGGCGTACATTGTCAGACACTAACGGATCTTACACAACAAGGACAACAGTGATTGTTCATATATATATTCTAGTGTTTCATGCCGAAATCACATTGCTCTCATTTTAACTTAGTATTAACTGAACTGAACCAACAAGATAGTTGGTCAGTACTAATTGTCGATGTTTCATAATAATTGTTACATCTGCTGCACTGCACTGTAGGTTGATGGGTGGAATGTCGAAAGTGATGCACAATGTATCGTTCATTGTTGATGGACACGGGCAATGTCGGCCGGTCGGTCTTGAGATGTTTCAGTTATGCAATGACTTTCTCTACACGTCGGACACATTGTGATGCGATGTAATGGATTTGCGGATCGGCTGATGCACACAGAGTTGGCATGAAGTTCGGGTAGGTAGGTATGTTGTTAAAAAGTCTGCATGCGCAGGTGCTGAACATGGAGGCTGGCTAACATTGGCCTAGATACAAAAGGAAGCAGCGGCTCTTCGCTTTTGCCAACGTTACCTCGCTCGACATGAACGTGATGGCATGACGCACTGCAATCTTAGGCGTACCGCGCGCTGCCTAGAGTTTCTGCCGCTGTCAATGCCAACACCCAACCAATATATACCAGCCCCCATTGCTCGTTTGTGCTGTTGTTATTTCCCTATTCAGCATTTGTTATTTATTGACAAGGATCTGTTACACATGTGTCACATAGTGTAACTCGTATGTCAAAACCGTGAATGTGAAGGCTCCGCCGACCATTATTCATACCTGCATATGCCGCGCGCTTGTTATTTATTGTGACTGTATACTAGATGAAACTAGCTGGTAATTGAAAGTCAAGTGTTTTGATTGCTGTGTAATTAACCGTAAGTGTTCGACTCTGTATTCATAGAATATTTCATGTGGAATTTCTCAGACACTATAGCAGTACGAGGAAAATACTAACTGCTTACTAACAAGATGATGCTCGTACAAAACTGAAGCGTAAATATTGCTTACTCATCTACAGAAAAACATAATTATACAGGCATAAAAGGAACAGGAGAAAGAAATATGTGAGCGATATAGTATTTCATAGAATAACAATAAGATAGTATAGTTAGTAAGATAAAAAGAACAAGGGAAAGTACAGAGAAGAATATCTATTTCACACTGTATAAGAAATAAATATGTAAAATAAGAAAACGATCATAGAAATAATAGTTGAAAAGATAAATATAACACAAAAGATAAGAGTAAAATAAATGTGAAATAATTACTAGAAGTGTAAGACAGATAGTGGAAACTATTAATTAGTTAAAGTATTAATGAAACAGCTAGAGCAACAGTGTTTAACAAGATTAGAAGTGAGTTTTGAAGCGAGTAGCTGCAGGAATGAAGCCTTCAGAGTTATGAATAACGTGCGTAGTAAATAATATTTCAGTTTTATTCGGTACTCGCACGTCAGGTATGCATAAAGATTTTTAATCGGCAGGACAATAAAATGCTGCCGGAGTGATTTAGGTTCGAAATCGCTTATAAAACAATAGAGGTATAGGTATGTCGGTGTGCTTATAGCCGGGCCGCAAGTCGTTGTACAACAATTGCATCTTGCATGTAGTGTTTGTTGGCTTTGCTGTATGGAAGAGTAGTATGTATATATGTATGTATATATAGCGGGACTTCGTATGTGATACCGTGGGTGTGACCGGTGCATAACAACCACTCTACTCCACTTGGCAAATGGCAAACGAGTAAATTATTACAACTTGCATGAAACGCGTTACATAAACTTGAAAGATTTGACATTTAGAATAAAACCAAGTATGTACAATTCATAATAAAAGAGCAACGTTGTTCCATTTCATGTGCGGGGCAGGCGCACACCATTGCATTGCACAGACTGTCCGCCGTGTGCAACCATGTGTGTCAAGTAAGATCCTTCGCGACTCACACAAACACATACACGAAGCTGTTCTGCTGGTCCACCTTCCCTTGATATTCATCCGTCTCATATAGCGAACAACTAATATGCTTTTACATGTCTTACAATCAATACTTATTTTTGCTACAATTCATATCAGGTTGAAGAATTATCTGACAAATATTTCATTGAAATTCCATTAAGTTTAAGAAGTTCTTCTGTATAGTTGTTATTTAGAATCCGCTACTTGATTATTGATAATTTATATTGAATATTAAAATAATGATAGAATGGTAGCAACTCATCCATCCGTGCGTGCATGCAATGTGTTCAGGCGATGTGTAAAGCCAGATCCTCTAAGTGTAATAAAATCGTTTGCACGGAGCAAATAGAAATATTTAAATGAAATATGTATTTGCTGTTGGATAAGTGTAAAACGGGCTTTAGTAGATATTCATTCGCGTTGTGATTTATTTTACGAGCCTGGGCCGCTGTGCCATGCCCATGTCACGTCACAGATGTCAATTTAAGGATTGCAAAAGTAATGGTTTATTTGTTTTACGATTACGGCCGCAGGCGCCCGCGATGCCGCTACTCTGTACTGTTGTTGACCAGTCAAGTTAACAAACAAGCAGACATAAGCGACCGACCGAGCGAGCGAGCGGCTTGTTCAGAACGGTCTGATGTCCGCCGACGACGTCCTCACCGTAGACGGCCACGCCGAGGACACGACACAGCAGCGAGGTGGCAATTTGTGCTGCGGAAACCATAAAAAAAAACTTTCCTTATGCCCGGCAGCACTCGTAGATGAGTTAGGTTTCAACGTGTTACTCAGCCGTGTTATAACTTTATTCTTCGAGTTTTCTAATTAAATGCTTGGAAAAAGACTTCGTTAAATGTGAGAAACGTGCACGTTGCACAGGAAGTTCCCGTGGAAAAGAACAGAACAGAGATTCAGGTAGTTATTGAATGAAATGACAGCGGTGAACGTAGAAGCATATAATCAGTATACCACGGAAAATTAAACGTACATACATATAATATGGACAATAAAGAAAAAATACAAGAACAATATTAGTTACATAGAGAGAAAGACAGATATAGTAGATAAATGAAATTAGAAAATAAAAAGTGTATCAATGAAAAGCTAGTTAATGACAGAATGAAGTACAACTTGTTCAAAGCGAAAGTAATTGAAAAATATCGCATTCACTACGATGAAATATCGAAAAAAGATGATTAGTATAAGTGTAAATAATGAGTTATTCATCGCATAAATAAAACGATAGCAAACAAAATAGACGGGATGAAAGTTATAATGACAAAAAGTATGGAAATATCGCTTATTGAAGTGGAAATAAGTAAAAAAGAGACAGAAATAGAAAATGGTCAAATTGATTAAGAAAAAGAAATTACGTATAAAGAAAAGTAGCTAGTTGAGTGTGAAAGATTCGTTGCAGATATCAGAAGTATAAGTAGTCAGTAGTTGAAGAAGAAGAAGAAGAAGAGTGGTTGGTACGCAAGCGTAAACAAGTGAGTAAGCAATAGTCTGCTCTCGTTATGTCCATACTACAAGAACACTTGAGTTATATTGGGTAGAGCTGAAGTTGTACGCGGCACGCATGCATTAGCAGTTGTATAAATAATGAAGAATCTGTTTGCAACAGTAAAATTTCATTTGTTGCGTATGAAAAGTGTATCAATGAGAAAGTGCTCTGGTCTGGATGTGAGAGAGAAGTTACACTCACCGATGGAATGAAGTGCGCGCATAATTGGTTGTTACCATTTTTGGGTTGTAGTCATATATACATGTTATTGTTCATTGGAAACATCATGTAGATACGCTTAGATCTTTGGCAGCTCGTTACGAACGATCATAAATTGAGTGAAGCCGATTGGCAACGAATGGCACGGACGGCTACAGATACAGCTACGGCTATTTAAACCGATCGATTGCTTCCTCGTCATTACGGGCGAAATTCCGCGTTTGGAATGCGCGTAGCAGTTTGTTAACGTTAACATGAGTGATTTAATTATGAAAGTCGGTTCTATCGATCGATTTACTCGCGGATATCAACTCATGCGTATAACAATAAGAACAAATGGCCGATGCTTCATCAAGGCGTGAGGTCTGTAAGTGAAACTGCATTCAGTGTATTTTTCTTTCACAAACTAAACGGACAAGAACTTCATAAAAATAGTGTGCTGTGCTAAGTACACAGTTAACAAGAACTAGTGATTCAAATACAGTGAAGGTTTCAATTGAAAAACCTAACAAATACTACCAACCGTCTAACACAAACTTCATTATTATTAATATTGCAATAAAGAAATGAATTGAATAGAATAACAAGATTATAAATCTCTGTGCCATAGAATTCAAAATATTATGCAGGAATATAAATTAATTATTATGGAAATTAATACAAAAATAAGAAGAGAGATGACCACCTGTTCTGATATTTACAAGTACGATTACTGACTGGTTGACTTTTACATACAGTTATAGAAATAGTTATATAGAAAGAATAAATAAACCATGTAAGTAAACATTATGTATGATGTTTTGTTTATGTAAACAGAGAAAATAGTTTTGTCTCTACTTGGCGGCAAAAGTGCGATTGAATATAGTGTTTAGAAAGTATATAGATTATAGAAAATAGCAGATTATGCAGAAGTGATTAAAGGTCAGTGCGTAAAGCAGAGAAATAAATGATTGAAGTAGTAGGGATGAATGAGAACTGAATATCACATTCAAGTATATTATAACAGACAGTAATAATCATTTAAGGTGAACGTGTTATAATTTATCGAACCGAAAATGGATATATTCATAAGGAAATCAAAGCAAGTTTCTTCTTGATAAAAAAGTGATAAGTTTATTAAACTATATGTTCCAACGTTATAAGCATTCTTCCGCCTCCATAAGTAATTAATTAAGTCGCCAGGTAACCGGTGTAGTTTTAGATTTTTATTAAAATTTATATTAGCAAGTAGCTAACTGCACGTATGTGACTTGCATACGAGACTACTAATTATGTTGTTTTACTGATCGTCAGTGATTTATATACGAGACGTGTATAACACCGGCAGCTCTGATGCCACTAGATAATTTATATTTTGCTTAAATTCGTCCATGTACAGTAGATTCGAAATTCCGAAACACTACAACATACATAGACTAGTTGTTGATGTTGCTACCTAGCGCTAGTCAGATGCAAATAAATGAGTATGCGTACACGTGTATGGCTGTGTGTGTGTGTGTGTGTGTGTATAAACATGAATAGTTTCATTCGTTCACTAGTCGTGAGCGGCTCTGTTAACTGTTCACAACGTTATGGCAACACAATGATTCAGCAAATAAACGGATGGAATTAAACAATTTATTTCTGTAATATAAGGCTGGCTACAGTGTTTGTATGATTGTCACGCGCAATATATAATTAATAATGGTTGAATTATCAACGAATGCTAACAGCAAGTGCGCACTGAGCCAAACAATCAAGATAAGTTACATGAAAATTGCTAACATGGAGATATAGATAGACACATACAGACAGAAGGCTGGATCGAACAGTTAGTTCCTAACCATCGACCAGCGTTATCACACTAAAGGTGAATGGCAATAGTAACCACTGTATAATAACAACAACAACAGGACTGAACCAGTGAGTGAGTGAGTGAGTGAGTGAACGGCAAGAATATGTAATAAACAGAATTTTAATTTATAAAATAATAAATAGCTGAAATATAATTATCCTCTTTTAATTGGGCATCCAATTAAAAAAGCTCGTACCCAATATATCATTACTGAATCGATATCTCTAATTAATGGTTACGAAATTGAACCAGATTTTAACTACTACATCATTCTCTCTTTCGTCGGTGCCAGAATGTGAACGAGAGTTAGCTATTTTCTAATGTGCGAGATCACAATCTGAACGGCAAGTTGCGTGGATATGACCACCTGCAGTCATCTACGAAAGCGGATGCTTTCTTTGGTTTCACTGCGCGGCACCGCATCGCCTACGGGATAATTCCCTCCGGACCAGGGGTGTGTCATGTCGCAAAGTGCGTAAATACACACACACACATCGATATGTAAATGTATATGTATGATTAACAACCAGTGATGATGATGATGTGTCGCGTGTACTACATCATCAGGGCTTGTCTTGCCGTTCAGATGTGACTAATTGTTCAATGTTTCATGTGAAATAAATATTAACTGCTTCATATACGTGCTGTACCTATTATTGCAAATTTACGAGCACGATGAAACAGTGATTTCGAACCGGCTGGGATTTCCAGAAATGTAAAACTCACGTATTATTATTGCTACTATCTTTTACGTTTTCATCTGACTGTTCTTGAACATCTTTCGGTGACATATCCTTCTTGCCTTGCGGAGATCTGCTGCCGATCACGTCTTCAGTCTCTTTAGCCGTCGTCGAGTACTCGGACGAGGTGGAAGAGCGGGACGAGAAATTATCCTTGTCACTGAAATATGACGAATCTCTCTTGGCATCGTCCGGCGTTGTGGGTGTCGGCAGTTTGTCTTGTGGAGACGGTGGATACTTGGAGCTATCGAAGGCTCGTGTCGGTATTTGTCCAATGTGGAAGTTATGTAGACTTCTAGGCGACGGCAAATGATGCAATAAACGGCCATCAGTTACTTTTCCCATAAACGAGCGTATCTCCTCGAAATATGACTCCTCACTCATACTGCGATGAGCCATGTTCCTTCGCTGCAGAGTTCTGTCGTCCAGTATTGTTGGACCGTCTGCCTCGTGTTTCTTCAGATGCCTGTCTAGATTGGTCTGTTGGCCGAAGCAACGTTCACACAATGGACATTTGAACGGTTTCTCTTTGTTATGTATGTTCCTGACATGCCGCTGTAGGTTCGACGAGATACTGAATGAGCGCTCGCAGTATTTGCATTTGTACGGCTGCTCGCCAGTGTGGGTGCGCAGATGTCGCGTTAGATTCGCCGAACGAGGGAACACTTTGCCGCAGAACTTACAGGCATACCTGTCTTTCAGTTTGCCACCAGCATTGTCTGCAAACACTTTGGGCGGCTGACTCGTTTGGCCTCGCAGCATCTCAAAAGGAACAACAGGATTTACGTTTACAGGGGGACTTAACAAGTTAGGACTTAGGAACGAATATCTTTGGGGGTAGCCGGGAGGATTGTTCGGATAGGGCAGATGCAGTCTGGGCACCTTGTCTCCTCCGGCCCGGTACATAGCTTCCAGCATCATGGGATGAATGGGCTGTGGTGGAAATAGTACCGGATATCCCCCGATCTGGTGATTGAAGTTCTTCACGTTGTTATTCTGATTGACAGGACTTTTCGCTGGACTGGTTCTGTCCTCGATAACTACTTCTTCCTTGTCACTGCCCGTTGCGCTGGGCGAGGGTGAAATGAGATTTCTGTTCTCATCTTCGACTCTTCTTCGCATAATCATCAGCGATAATTTCTTGTGTTCCACTCGCAGATCGAGCGGTTGATCGTCTCCGTCCTGGGGTCCGGGAGGAGGACGTCCCGCAGGGGACATATGTGGACCAGGTGATCTGGTGTTGCGCGACAGATCGAATGGCATCTCGTCAGCGGGATGCTGGGCGTCCATATCGGGCACTCGGACTGATAGTGGGTATACGGCCGCCTGTTTAGGCGACGAGTGGCCTCCGGATGCCACAAGCATTTTGCGTGGGGACGAGTCCTTCTCCCGCATGGTGAGGGGCGCAGTCAAGGCAGTCTGCGGTCTGGCCAGAGGTGCATGGGGCAGGTACCGGAACCACGCTAGCGACGTGTCCACCACACTCATCGGAAGAAAACGAGTATCAGCGAAATCCTGCAACAAAATCAAAACGAACATCAGAACTCGTTCATTGTCCGATATATTCGTACGTTTTCGTACAAATAACAGACACGTTATTAGACTAATAATACATGCGAGTAGGCGGATTGAAACAATGTCTTTTTAAGAGAAAACATTACACTGTTGGCGTCGTATCATTGGCACATAAAGTGTCCCGCTTGGGACACAAAAATGTTCTTACGACAAACGAACATTACTTTATCTTGTTGCCGCAAGAGTAAAGACGTGACACCAGAAACAGTAATGCCTTGCGATAAGACGAACAGAAAGACAACGGCAGACGGCAGTGTTTGTACTGTCGGCATTTTCATAACAATAAGTGGAACGTGCGATGAGAAATAATTAATGTTTGTTTGTGTGCATGTGTGTGTGTGTGTCAGTATGTGTTCATCTCTGAAAAATGTTAAAATGGCAGGTTATATCATAACGTGATCTTGGTTACGAAACAACAAATAAAAAAGTATGCTACCACCTCTGTGAAAACAGGAGCCTCTGTCTTTGACTGGCAACACGTGCCGGTCACCTGTGCTTCTCTACCTGTACCATCTCACACCGCAACCCACCAACTCTAAACCGACACTTATATATTTAACAATGAAATATTCATTAACCCGGCTTATTGCAATAGTTAATGGTTTCACTATTGCTATTTACATTGACTGCTACATAAATACTATTATCAATTAATGATTTCTTACGATTGTAGCGAGATAATCTATAAAATAGGAATTTACGATGTGTAATTAAAATAGCTGGTGTAGTTTTATTATTTATTATAATGGTAATAAGTTGCATGTGTACGTACGTATGTATGTATGTGGAGGAGAGAATATTTGTCTGGTGTGTGATTGTTTCTGTTGCATGTTTGTGAAGTAAATAGATGAACCTGCTGCTGCTGCTGCTGCTATGAGTTGGTGAACAGTGAATATCGTTGCTGGCGTTGCAAGTAGGGACGGGTCTGCAATCCAACACAAGGACTGTTGTCTGTTATCTCTGATAATCTTGGGTACGTGCGTGCCTTGGCAGCCCGTCGCTAACCAACAATTTGTCTATGTAGGTCTCAGAGTCAGTCACGATGGTCGATGTGGGCTATGCCTTAGCTGGTGGCTAGAGCAACTTCGCGTCGCGTGGAACAATGGATATGCGCGGACGAACGGACGAACGCGCAACCATTCTTGACGCACGCGGCATAAAATGAAAATAACTATACATGGATATCTACCATACTGCCGCCAACCTTCCTCATACATGACCCGATGTACATTTCACTCACAGCCTTTTACACACCGTGTACAACAACAACAACAACAACAACACAACAACGGTTCTCTACTACTACCAAAACTACACGTTACAACCTGAACAAAGAGAGTTCAAAATGCCCGATAACATCTCAAGCAAGCAAGCTGCAACCACCTATACCCGCAGCAAGCCAATATGTTCTAAACGAATACTCTAATATCTGCTCTCACCATTGTTAATGATTATTATTTAGATGACTTGCAGTTTTTAATTCGGTTATGTTGCCAGTCGTGTAGGGATAGTGCCCACGGCATATTAGCTCTGTGCTCGTGCACCGTTTGAAAGCCGTGCTGCTACTTTTTATATAAATTATTGCACGCTTTTTAATTTTAATGAATTCGCCCTTAGGTAGTGTTGTTATTAAAATGATTTAAATCATTGAATCGACATGTAGATGTTGTCGTGCAGATACTGAATAGAAAAGTGTGATTGCATTTAAATATTAATATAATAATTTAAGTAATAATATGACACAGGTACAAGTGATGGATATTGTTATAAGTTTTTGTAAGAACTGATAATGAGCCGACTAGGAAATGAGTGTCTCGGTGAGTGCACAGACATTACAGGTTTGAACAACGATGGATTAATGTCATGAACAAGTATAAATTCCATTCACGGAGTTTTTAAATACATCACATGAGAGCAATACATGAAAATAACTGGAAGAAAAAGCTCTACCGGAAATATATATCTTTAGAAGAAAGATATCAAATTATGTATCTAGCTCATAATAACACATCATTCTACATCCTCTCCGTCGCTAATTGACATATTCCACACTAAATAAGGAATATGAAAATGCCTTTTCTCTGCCGTGCCCAGCATACGGCCACTTGTGCGTTCTACTCGTACACTCTGTTCAGCGGGATTGTTCACTTCTTCTACATATCGATGTGTAATTGTACTAACGTGTCATTCTCTCTTCACTCTCTCTGCCTCTCTCACTCTAATATTATTTACACTTTTTATCCACATAATCATTACGGTAATTACTGTGCAAATGTAAAACAAACGATACATTATTATCTATTTAGTTGTTTAAAGACAAAAAATTGTACTCTAATAAATGTCGATTAGTCTACTAAACGAAATATCTAGAACATCGGTTAAAATCAATTATGAAACTTGTTTTACAAATATAAGTGAACGTTGTAAAACAGTTTACATATGTAAATTTATAATTAAAATAACCACAGATACAGTGCTGTATACAATTTGAAATCAATATAACATGGAATTTTATTGAAATTGCTTAAGTCCAATTGCATCCTGATCTATAAATTTGTATCATACATATGCAACAGATATAGTATAATAATTATTTATTATAAATAATGATTACTAATACTTTTATGGATTATATTGGCACTTAATTCCACATATTCGCTAATCAGTTCTTTTGTTTTTATTCATCTTCATGAAGTAGTTATTCTTGTCTATTTCTATATTGATGCAGAGTGATATTGATAGTAATATTTTCTACTATTACTATTAGTAATAAAGTTGGTTGTTATTACATGTTTTTAGAGACTATCTTCCCCTATTAAAACACAATTGCATTTAAAACAAATATTATGGTTCAATTGATAGTAAGTTTTACAGCAGATGCAATGATAAATATTACTTATTTCTGAAATAGTAATATTCATATAATAAATGCATGTAGATACTTGGATGTGTGCAGTGCAAATAAGACTACGAGTATTGACATCACATAAAATATCAAGTAATGTACATTTATTAAACAACCACCGTTGTATCTATATAGTTAATTCATATACTATATTGCTAACCTCTCTGTACAGAAATATTTTACACGTACATGGAAGTTAAACTAGATATAAAAATAGTTAATTTTCTATTTATATTTTATATGTTGTATTTGTGTGCAATTCTAGACGCATAAATGCAACCAAATGCGAGTAAACATCATAAAACCAACACCTATATGACAATCCGGTGGCATAAACTCGACACAATATAGCACTATTTACGATGTAATCTTCACGCTTACAACGACCAACGCTGCTGTTATTTGTACTAACGGCCTTATTGCAAACGTCAGCTGATCCGATTGCTAAGATACTGCCATGCATACGAGTAGAGAACTCCGTTTCAAATATTCCAGGAGCCACTGTCATCATATGTTTCACAAATATCTATATGCATACGTTAATCAAATCATACATACACACAGTTCTACTACTATATAGAACATTACACTCCGTTTAACTAGACAATTTATAAATAAATGTATATCATCTGTAGCAAGTATAATTGTGAATTCAAGTGTACATTTGTTGGGTACACTATATTCCACTTATTTGACGCATTGGTTTTGCTTCGTTGGGAATAATTGTGCTCTCACACATGTTTCACAGACTCCCCGTTGAATACATACAAGTTAGTTATTTGCTTGTTTACGATATTGCTACCAGTGGAAATGTTGTGACATGTACACTGTCCAACAAAAAAATATCATAAGCATCGGTCTTCGCGATCGACGTTTATTAGTATCGGAAACACGTAACGAGATCGTGCTTAAGTGTGACAATTGATTTTCAGTTTGTTTTCTTCCACGACATGTGAACTAGCACAAATAAAAACTTGTGTTCGCTCTGTACACGTATCGTCGAGTAATGTACGAGTTTGTACAAGAATTAGATATGTGATGAATGCAGTAATTAAAAGTCAGAATATCTACTAAGACCGGGAGTTTGTGTGTGTGTGTGTGTGGTTTAGTTATTTATTTATTAGATGGTTTAGTTTACAATGAACTATACGCCTTAACTTGACATTATGTACGTACGTAGATAAGTGTAATTACTTTCAAGTAATAATTAATCTATATTGTTCTGCACAGAGCACAGGCTGATATGAAAGAGCGATGCAGGATAATTTTTCTAAAAGTTAATTGATCTGCCGGGTCTCTGTATAATAGCGGCGACTTGTTGTGCGTAGTACGTAGTTACTTCCTTGTGTATGTATGTATGTAACCACTGACTGAATGCTCTTATAACGTCTAGGTGTATTTGTTATTCGTAAGATGAGATGAGATCATATTAAATCTTGCCGCGTTCTCTGCCATCAGCATAATTACCCATCTGAAAACCGGCTTCAGTCCTGTGTAAGCACAACAAATTGAAATCTCAGTCCTAATTTAATATGAAGCTAACATAAAATAGATATTATATTACGCGTATATTTACCAGCTAACGCCAATCTGCCACATTACGATTCATTAAGTGTCCCTTTTAAGAAGAAACGCATCAATAAAAATTGTTATTGCTCGGTATTCGCATTTTTAATGACAATTAAAAAAACGTCTTAACGATGATCGTAAATAGCTTGAGCATCTTGCTATGCTTAGAACGAGCACTCAATGCAGTGTAGTCGCGTTGATATTCTGCAAACACCCACGTCAAGTTTTCTAATATTGTTAATTAAACGATCCGCTTTCCACAAGCCGACGAATGGCGTATTTGTATCTGTAATTGGAATCTGCTAATAGCAGTACTGACTAGCTAGTATCATAACTATATATATACGTACGTTGTATAAGGTATAACGGCAATACACATACATACATACACACTGTATATCTGTATAGTATACCGCACTGACACATCTATGACACTGTGTTTGTTTATTATAACTTACAATCATTGTTGTCTACCGACAAGTGTATTGATGTGATGTTACTTATTACAATATTCACAGTGAAATAAAACTTCAGTACATGTAATATGATGATGGTCGGGATGATTTATCTCTATTACTAGTAGAATAATACTTAGCACATACCATTACTGCATAGTATATATAGTAAAAACTATTTAAATTAAAGGTTACACGGGATAGATTTATTTGTCGATTTGTTGAAAAAAACATTTCCAGTAATAATTGCTGTTTAGTTAATGTGCTACAGCTATATTTATGATGTCATTACTGTTCATATAAGTAATACTCTGGTCTGCTTGATACATTTATTTTGACAGTAAATAATCGCCTCCTTATTATATGTTCATTTCACTAAACGGCATTGGCATTTCTGCAGAGAATTTCATTTTTTTCTATTATGTTTCCCGATAAATGCTTACGAAGCTCTTCGTTAGCGCATTGCTGTTCATTACAGAATAAAAATGCTTAGAATTCTGTTTACAGAGAATTGTGTTCATTAGTTATTATAAATCTGCGATTTGTTATTTACTGTTTGCAATTAATGACATATAGTCTGATGTAACATATGTGAAATATTTTGATTTAATAATATTCAATACTGCTACTTGATGTAAAATATAAAATTCAGTTATTCTATGTAGAAGTTTCTACATATACAGTGTATATTTGTACAGAGTATTGCTCGTTGATTTGTGTGAGTTATTAGTGAACATATTTGTAACTGGCTGATTAACTTCATTACTAACTGTTGGTTGAGCTGTTTGCGGAGAGTAAGTAACCGATGGCATCGTAACAAAACCGATTTGTTTTGTTTTATTTGAACGTGTTGATTAACTTCGTGTTCCACTGATTAACTAGGTGGTGATTGGATTATGAATTATTCCGTATTTAATTATAAGGTTTCCATGCTTACTCATCAGCAACTTGATATCAATTCTCACGCTCGGCTTTGCACTCAACACCAAAGTGCCAATTTATCATCGCACATGAGAAATATAAAGCAATATGAGGTTGAATAAATCAGCTGGTTAAAATGAAATCAGTTGCAGAGAGACAGAGAGAAAAAAAACTATAAGAAAATGAAATATGTCCACAATTTCCGGTGATTTAGTGCTTGGCCTATATATAATGTTAACAACACTACTACTACTATATATTGATAAACTTTCGTGCGCATAATCGCCACACTGCCTTAATTAAAACAGTTTAAATATTAACTACAGAAAAAACTAAAACACACACACTCGGGAAAAGTAGGGTAATATTGTGTTAACGAGGTCTAATACTACGAGTGATTATATCTGATTATGATTACTTGTTTATCTTTCTGTACTGGATATAACTGATATGAATTATAAATCTTCTAAACAATTACATCTACATGTACATCGGAGTATACCTAGTGAATATGATATCGCTTATATTAGTATAATAATCTGTATGTATATTATATTAAATATAATACAATGTAACATTACACCATTAGTTAGAGTCGTCGTCTGTCCGGAACGACAGACTGAATTATAATTAATCTTTCCTTCATATCCATTAATATTATTATCATATCACATTAGTTAATAAGTTCACTAACATTGACATTTCATCACGATTTCCATCAGACATACGAGTATGCTTTGTTACTCTCTGACGCTCCACTGTGATGACAGAGTCTTCTGCTGCAGTAATACGTATTACTTAGGAAGTTAATTGCTAGTAAGGCTATTTGAATAGCACTTAACAAGCGACCGAATTCAGACACTTTTTTAGCGAACAACATTTGGATGTGTCAGCACTACTCACATGAAATTGCCAATTAAAGTGATTATTCTAAGTCAAATTATAATTGGCTACGGAAAATGAAGATTGTTAAACTAGACAAGTCAAACAGATTCAAGTACATCCATTCTAACAAGCGTCAAAATGAATAACGGTAATAATAGCTTTGCAGAAAGCATTTTAATGCTACAGTAAAACGAAATACATTAATGTGCTTTTCATATAGAATATTATCTATCCTATATCTACAATTGTACACAATTCTAAATAATTGTCT
This sequence comes from Calosoma granatense, assembly GCA_022063505.1. Classification (NCBI taxonomy): domain Eukaryota; kingdom Metazoa; phylum Arthropoda; class Insecta; order Coleoptera; family Carabidae; genus Calosoma; species Calosoma granatense. The sequence goes on from JAGJTL010000016.1 coordinate 2,887,223, forward strand.
CCTAGTGTCATGTTGTGTTGTTCTATGTGAATGTGAATGAAGTGGTGTCCCCAAATATAACGGTAATTATAATAATGTACAGAGGAGGCAACTGGATTCGAATGTTAGAAACTCATTTAATGAATGGCTCTAGAAACAGCGTACACTTTCGTCCTTACGTTGAATGTGTTTAGCACACAATGGTTTCGTTGCATATTCATAACACATTGGAGAATTATTACGTATTATAAATAAGGTTGGTTGGTAGAGTCGACCTGGTCGAGACTGGATCAGCTAAGCTTGGCGTGGGTTCACTACAACAACAACTACAACTAGATATTCCTCATACGTACGTTACAGATCTCGGAACAACATGCGTTCAAGTGCGTTGAAACCGCGAGCAAGTTGATTGGGATTCCGAGGCATTGGTTAGCACTTTAATGACTAGATTAACGCAACTAGCAAAAAAAACTAGCCAATTATGTCGTGATTTATTGTGTGTGTGTGTCCTGCGAAACGTCATTCGACTAGATGTCGTTGTTCTAAATAAAAATTACATTGTTTACAGTTTGAGGAATTTTTATCTAATTATATTATTATGTCGTCTTTAGCTCACAATAAAATCGATACGTATTTGGTATCGAATTCTCTTATCATGCATGCCGCGAATAAATGTACGGTAGTCACACGTTTTTCTATAGTTATTGCCTAGTTTGTACATTTGGATATGCGATGTCTATCTGTGATGTTTTTATATACGTAGGTATATAAGACAGCTTTATTCCAGTAAAAACATACACTACAATAACTACTAACTAATGATGACTTTGGTTCTCCTGCTGGTCAGTTTCAGCTTAAATAGAAATGACAAACATACCATCACACCATATCTCAGTAACAGGTTGATACTAGCAACAGTAGATAAGACATATTATAGCAATAATGTTTTAATTGCTACAGATACTAACTAAACAATGAATGGACAGTATATTTAAGTACCAGGAAGAAGAATTAGAATAATTTAATATAGAGTGGCAAGTAGTGAAATTGTAAATATAGATAAATGTCACCACACCATACACTGACTTGAACAATTTAAATTCAAATGTAGCCGAGTTGAAAAGTTGTATAAAAATGTTAGGTAACACCCTGCCATCGACATCTGAAATGCAAATAGATTCACTCGAGTTCTAAGAAAGAGACATAGTGTTTGTTAATAATGCAACACATACAGTTCATAATTAGTTCCCCTGAGAGAAAAACAGACATAATTAATAGTTTCAACAAAGCTGTACGTCCATTCAGTGACTAACCTTACCAGCACTAGTAAATGATCTCTGGTTTTTATTGCGATTTCTTACAAAAGCCTGCGCTAAAATACTGTTGATCCCTGAGCTACAAAACTTTTTCTATCCACCTTTAAAAAAACAGACACACGCACATTGTAGCTTTGCTATAACATTCAACTAAATGGACATGTTGATCAGTTTGTCTCAGATGAATTGTTAGTTAGTTTTCTGGTGGCTTTGCAAGCATGTATATTAGATGATAATGTATTACGTTCATGAATTATAAACACAGTGTACTAGGTTTTTCTTCATTCTAACTACATACAATAGATATTGTATTCTTCAACAAGCGTCACATGCAAGTGTGTTTTATTCATTGATATTTACATCAGTGGGAAAATCCTCCTTATATGTGTACAAGTATTAGAGACTTTTCTCACTTACACGATGATGACGATATATACGTCCTGTAGCAAAGTTCCGAAATGAAAAATACCAATTAAGCAGTGAGACAGTAGATGCTGTCGAAGACAAGGATGGATTAATTAATGACTAGCAGCAACGTTAAACATATACGCTAGATACGTGTGATTGAAAATTCATTTACTCTGTACAGAGGCTGGAAATAAAAAGCAGATTTATTCGTTCAGTTGATGAGCGCAACGGAGCGTCGTGTGTTCTGAGAAGTAAAGAGAGCGACCGACTACCAGCAGCCAGTGTAGACCAGAGAGCATATAGCAGAATGAAACTCCCGCCATGCAACACGCGCGCGTTTGAATTACAAATATCTTCATTAGGGAGACGAGAATTAAGTAGTAATTATCGTGATTTGTTGCATGCGGGTGGTAACTTGCTCGTTACACTGGAACCAAGTGTTCCCATCGGTCTTCATTTAAGGAACAATTACATACTAAATACCCTGACAACTGATGATGATGATGATCGTGCACGAACCAGTCGTCAGTCTCTTCACCATTTCAATATTTAATACTTCACTCTCAATGAGATTACTTGATATTATTAGCTACCTTTAGTAGAGTAAACGATACGATTTAGTATTCATAGATGCGTGTTCTTTCGAATATAAACGATTATTTATTCTCGTGTAGAAATTCATTTATTATTTTCAACTTTAAGATTTAGTAAAAAGAAAATACAAAGCTCTCTCTAATATGACACAATATTCAGGCACATGTAAGTATGAATTTGAAACACGTTTTATTATATTATTAGAAAACTGTAAAGTGTCAAATTAGAATCTGTCTCACGTGCAATACAGAGAAGCCGAGAACTGTTCTTTTTTTGTTGAATCGGTGACCCGAAAAATGTGTCAGTTTCATTGAAATTCAAAGCGTGTGAGTGTGTAAGCTCGGTGAAAAGTTTAGGTCTGATGTGTGCATTAGACAAGCATAGTAGCTGGTACAAAAGGCAAGTAGGATGATATGACGTGGGTCGCGAGATCATCACGCATATACCGTGGGCTGACTCGGTGTCGTAAAGTGACGCTTCGGAGCAACACGCCTTCAGGCCTACTGCACAGAACGGACCTAGACTAGACCGATAGAGATACCTTGCTTATTTATGGCACGCTGATACAAATTTCAGACTTCTGTTATTCATTTACCGGATTTACTGGCTACAGACGCTTGCCCAACAATGACATCTAATAAACCAGATCAGTAGGATCGTAAACTATCACATAAGTACACCGGTTCATATACTTAGCAACGGTAACAAACAAAATAACTTTACACCTGTTGTTCATTTGTAAATCGGATAAAGCAATGTTTATATTTCTGTGGAATATTTGGATAGTTTGATTGTTAGGAAAATAAGTGAGTGATAGTAATAACTACTTCATGCATCTAGTAGTTACATGGAGGTACCTTAATTTACTTGTTGTGTTACGTATGTATTGGCGCGGAGCGCATTGAAATGCCGAGGTCTTTCCATTCAATAAAGCGCAATAGGTGTGATCGTGACTTGAATTATTATTGAAAAAATGTATGAAAAGAAAATGTTGAATTTTCATTAACGATATAATAGGCATAATGGATTTGTGTCAGATGAACAGGGCGTGACAGCAGCGAAGTGAAAGATTATTTTTTAATAGTGACCTTTGCTGATTGTTTATGAACAAATTCGTTACGCTTGAATTTATTTCTTGAAATACTTGAATGGATATTAGTCATTTCCTATCAGATGTATAATATTACTGCATACTGCAATGCTACATAAACAGATGTAAAAGTATCCAATGTAAACAATAACAAAAGTAAACAGCATTTTGCTCTCGTTATATACAACGATTTATGAACGATTGAACTATATATGTATTATTTTAGTTTTCGGTCATATATTTATCTATTTTGCTAGGTTTATAAAGTTTTCTAGTTCTGGTAAGTGAGATAAGGTTTGAACATGAGTGTGTTTATATTTTATTTAAGTATGTAATCTGTATATTACGCGGGCGGTACCTGTACATGTACCTATCCAATGTACATCGTCATCGCTAAGTAAACAGCTCATGTAACATAATCTACCACAAGACCCACGTGCATTGA
>JAGJTL010000016.1:2891135-2904820 GCA_022063505.1 Calosoma granatense
AGGACGCCAGTACTACTTGTGTATCATGTCCTTAATAACGGTATTAGATTCCGTCGACGAATCTCAGTATCATGAAATGACATGTGAAAACGAATGACTTATTACAATACTTGTACACTGTATGTACGTAAGTCATAATCACGATTCTTTCACAACTGAAACACCTTGATGTAAACAATCACACAATGACATCTCAATCAAATGCAAACACATCGTGCCCGCCAGACCAAAGACATTCGAACAAACAAAATAAAAATTAGAAAAACATATCTACTCGTATGTACTCCAATTGCAGTACCGCGTGACACAATATATGTATGGAGATCAGTGAATTTCAAACTGTATCATGTCAAAATATAATCACTAAATTCCACTATACTATAATAGTATTTGAAAATAGAAATATTTTGTGTAATAAAAGTGATGTTGACAATACTGTTGTAATATATATAATAATAATATTTATAAGAATGGCCGGTGTTGTTGTTGTGTTTGTAGTTAGACATTTAAAGTGTGGACTTTCAATGGTTCATAAAGTATGCATGAATGGGCACGAGTAATCGTAAAGTTTGTGAACCGCTGTACCAGCCGTTCCATTCCGCGGCTTGGTTCGCTGCAGGCTAGGAAAGTTCTGACCGCACAACAATAATTATGTGCTAAACTACGATTTCGATCTGTTTGTAATTCCGCTACCACGAATAATGACATTTGATACATATAGAACACGTGCCGCTTCGAGTTTTCGCTTTCGTAAAATGCATTATGTTATTATTGCGAAGCTTGTGACTCGAGCTCGGTTTCTAATATCGAGTTTTTGCCTGTGTAAAAGGTAGCCAGTAAAAGTGAACCAGCTTTTTCGTTTGTATCGTGTTTTTTTTATTCACACTTTTTGTACGAATTTCGTTTTCATAACAATCCGATATACACGTACATGCTTTTAAATTTCCTTTATTTGTTCAGACAGTGAATACAGAAGTGTATATAGTTTAGTCATGTACTAGCAGGAACAGTACTAGTTTTTCTTTCATTGTGAAATAGTTTGAAAGTTGTCGATAACCATTACCAATGCAACTAGCGAAAATTAATTGAAAATTTTTTTTATTTATAAATAACATTCGATTGTTTGCAGGAATATAACAATTTGATTGGATGAATTATTCATGAACATTGAAATGACGTTGGTGTATATCATTGCTCTAGATCATGTTTGTGTTTATATGTATGTATAAAACGAAAGTAAATCATAGGTTAGATAAGATATAGTGAAATAGACAATATTTGTACGACGAATATACATATATACACATGCCTACATAGCATGTAACGAAGTCAATTTACATACTTATGAATATAGAAAATGATCTTATTCGCACCAGAAATCTTGTTGAAACACTTCTAATTATTGATTCTATATCACTTTACAGTTAATTATAAGTAAACGTCTGATTTACATACAAGCATAATTTATTTCCATCGATGTTCTTATTTGGAAACCTGTACACTTCCGATTTCGTTTGTGTAAAAATTTATAGAGCTTTCATATACTGGCATAGATCTAATTTCACATCACTATGAACAGAATCTTTGTCGCACACATATAAACATTTTATTCCAATATATTTGTATAAATGTTCCAACATTTATCAATATATTCGTAGTACATAATATAACATACATGTATAGGATACAGTACAGTAGTTTTATATAAAAATGTAACATCCTATGAGATGATTGATTGTGGAACGCTGTGATCGCTTCCTGTGCCAGCATTAATTATGAAGTTGCCGGCGTGACCGCCAGGGGCGCTGGTTGCAACTGCTGCGCCGGCCGCGTACCACGACTGCATCGCACACTCCGCGAACCAGTAATTTCAAATATAACAAACGACTTCAATATATCCAGTCGTCCGTGTGCCGTACCCAAAGGTAGACAGTATATACTAGCAGCGTTAGCTTATACATCTGTTCACGGGGCCATTACAAAAACGCAACACGCCGCCGCCTCGCGGAATATACAGTTACTATACACTATACTACACTGTACAGGTAAAGAGCTGGAGCATGTATCGACCGATTACGGTAATGAGGAAATTATGAAATTGTTGAAATGCTAGCCGCGTCCACGCTTGTATTTATGCTTGTTAACGTTGGATTAACTGCCAACATGGTTCTTCTGCACAGAAAACTTAAATCATTCAGATCAAATATTCTACTACTATGTATATGCAATTATGTTTCTTGTAAATACTTCTGTGCAAAATGTATAGGGATGTGTTAGTGAATTTGTTATTGTTAGAACATATATTTACTATATATTCTATATTGCAATCGTTGATTTAGTGGAGGAGGAAGTGTGTAGAAGAGAACGAGTGAAGATGCCGTGATATGGAGTGCTGTGGTCGCGCGGTACGTACGTAGGATATAATCCTCTCACTGTTGCCTGGTCCAGTGGCCACGCGGAATGCGGCGACCCGACCACCGTGCCCGGAATAGTCGTTACCCGCCCTGGAGAAAAGTAACCGACATAGCACATAGGTTCAATACGTGTTTGCCATTTACATCCGTCATGACATGACGTGCCCCGTGCTTTTGTTCTTCAACAACTCACTGTCGCCACCAATTCGGAACAATGTTACTCCACTGTTCACTCTGCACAAATATCTCTCCTTATATCCATTGCATCGACGACATAACATTGTGTTACGCACGATTCATAAGTACGAAATCGTGAACAAATATTGTACAGTATATGTTCACAGTTATCATAAACAGATATACCATTAAGATTTAGGTTATGGTTCACTTATGTCATTAGTTCACAAATAGGAATACCATATGTTCAAGAAATACCATAGTATATAATATGTTCCAACTCATGCGAACATGTTAATCAAATATATTTTACACAGATATAAATCTACTAACGAAATCATAATAAATTATCACAAAATGATGTTCAAGTTCGGTAATTTATTATCCATATGATAGAAAACAAAACAAAAATAAAAAAAAGGCTGTCAAAAATGTAACAGGAAATAGAAACCACCTAATTAGGCACGAGGTTTTTGTTTTTATTTATGTTCGCGCCTGTCTTTAAAAATGTGTTCATTTTGTCACGAACTGTACAGCGTAAATTAATGCCAGGAAATTATTGAAGTGCTTAAAATTATTTGGAAATGTGTAAGAAAAAATTCAAAGTAGGACATTAAATACATTAACTGTTCTGCGTATGCAAAACACGTAATGGATGATAGAAAATTTCTATTTATGAATGAAAAATCAATGATAGAAAAAAAGTCGATAAGTTATATCGTGATAGTATGCGGTGTTCATTGATTATTTCGGCGAAACTGAAGTGGAGATTTTGTTAATTTAATTTTTTACCTGATGCTTGTGTGAGATCATTTCTTTAACTACTAACAGCAGCTCCAGCAGTAATAGCAATTTACGTTCTTTGTAAAGACAAATCTAATTAATTTAATTAGATATTTTTCAATCTGGAGATGATTACATTTTTCCTCACGCGTTTAATTTAAAAGCGAGTGGTGTTTTTTTCTCCTGTTTGTTTTGTTGGTAAGCGTGTGTTTTGTTGTAGATAATTTAACGGAATTAACTTCATTAACCTTACACGAGCGTTTAAATTGAGTCTGGATAATAATTCATTGTTTATTGTGTCAGGAATGCGGCGCTAAAATTAAAATTCTACAGAATGTTTTAATGTGCAATCTGTTACAATGTGCTTGGCGACTTTGGATTAGCGAACGCTCCGAGCTAATGAGATAGTTACGTGTTAATAACAATTACCTCTATGTGCTTGGAATGCCCGTGTCTAAATTCCTTTTTACATTACCAATATATACATACATGTATATATACGTGTGCTCGTTATATCTGTCTTCCGATATGCTAATTTATACTATATGTATATATTTCCTTATAATACACATATGTATGGTGGATGTGTGATTTTATTCAAATATCCCTGACTTACACTAGGTATATTTCATAGAAATGGTAACACATCATATATGTACTATACACACATGTATCTAGGTAGTTTCCTAGTAGTGAGTCACGGTATATACGAGTGAGTATACTAGAAGGAGGAAGATGTTAGTAGAGACGGAGTAGAGTATTCCAGTGAAGATGAGTGTATATATATAGGGAAGAGGCGTTATGGAGAGGTAGTGATTAGAGTAGCGATATATGGCTGGCAAAGTCCAGATATGCGACAACGGGGCATTATTTATTATTGAATGAATGTGAACGTTTAATAATATTTGTGTGGAGATGGAATGCAGGTGTGGATCTGGCCGTTGCGTGCTCATCCGACGGTGACTCTGTTGCCGCAGTACTATGGGTACTACAAGCACTGCTGCACCTATGGCACAGAGGTAACGTACATAATTGCGGTATTTGCTATTCAGTGAGCTAACTGAAGAAGTCAAGTTTACCGAGTAATTCTTCAACACGATCGCCGTAATAATTCATGCGAAGTCTCCGACCGAACACACTCTGCCATTACTAGCAAGCGTTGTTCACGTTGCTGCTATCAGATCAGATAGCAGAAAATTAGCGCGATTTGCTATAATTATTGTTATTACGTGCTCATACAGGCAAAAGTCATGTGATGTTAGGTGAACCACGTGACCGATGTACGGACGGATGCAAGTCTAATGTTCACGCGATGCGTTCAACAGGTTCAAATGTTAACAACGATCATCGTGTAATTGTGACTTCTATGTTGCGAACCTCTATATCATCTATATATATATACTCTATACGTGTATATGTACGTGCCTTCATCTATCCACTTCTACACTTTATATTACAGAAAAACCTAAACTAATGTTATAGTTCTAAATTAATACTTATCCGACTAGTAGCTGTACTTCCGTAAATGTACAAGATCAAATCTTACTTACATAGTCTTATCCGTAATCATATCAGTCCAGCTGCGAAAGGATCGATTTATCTTAGAAATTATCACAAATATGCTTCCATAAAAAGACACATTTTCTGTACTACATATCATCTTTTCACTCCGTATATACAAGCTTTCATAAATCTAATATAATAATAGTAACTAGTTTTGATAATTTACAATTAAACTAACATAGTGTACAAATGAAAAGTAATTGAACTGTATAAATAATATTTGACATAATAAGTAGATGGTAGAGAGTATGATTAATTCACTGGGATGTTTGGTTAAGTGCGCTGAAGAGATATTGTGTAGGTACTTATATTTATTAGACGGCACGTCCTGAATAAGCGACATTTATGAAGAGCTCATCTATTCACATATACATTTTGTAGGTTATGGCTACACATGATTAAACACGTGAACTAATACGGTTATGATAAATAAGTTGAACGTAAAAATGATTTGTACATTTCACCATCATAAAAGGCAATCTGACAGAGCGTACTTCTGGTGTAACTGTGTTCAGCAATCATCAGTTCCGATTAGAAAAATATTTTGATAACGATGTCCGATGAAGTAGTACAATTAAGTGACATCTGAATACATCACGTTATTTATTTATTTTGGCGAGTAACGTCTTTAATATTTTTAAATAAACACAGTTGCCAATAGATATGTCATCATGTATTTATAGAGCTATAAACCGTTATTATGGGCATCTCCATTAGAGAAGCGTTCAGCGTTTAAACTGATCCTGCACAAGGAATCCAGAACCCACGGCTACACGAAAAAAAACTATTTCGTTCACGATACTACAAGAAGCTCCAACTCGGGACTTGTGGATTTATTTTATGCGTCTACCGTGCGAACTTCGATACAGCGACAGATATAAACACGCTATGGCTTATCTACTCATACTTTATTACAAATCATACGCTCCACATTGCCATGACTATATTTGATCAAGTCTTAAAAACTTGCAAATCCAGTCAGTAGTCAATAGTATTGACTATAATATTTACTTGAACCGGAGCATACACATTATAAGTTACTGTATCCGAATATGTTCATTTCATTCGGATTCTAGTTTTTTAGGGTGTGTAATTTTTCTTTTTTATTGAAAACAATACAAGTTAATTTATTTTCGAATAATTAATCAATGGTATAAAAGTAGCCCAATTACTGTGTTTAGGAATGTGATTGAAGTTTGAACGTGCAAACATTCACACACGCACTCACGCACGCACGCACAGATGTAAGTTAATAATTTATACACATACACATATACAGCATCACATGTACCATGTGTGGAAAGACATTATAGGCGACTCGCGTGGACGAGAAAGTGGTCATTTCCGTTGAGAATTGAAACAGTAATTAATCAGAGATCAGCCGTGTGTCAATCAGCATTGGACGGTCGACATGGTTCATTTACATGTAAACCCGACAGTGAATTGACGCATGCACACTCGTGCAACGTAAAGGTATGGGCACTTCTATGTACTATAGGTACAGGTATATACTACTGGCACAGAGCATGCGCACTAGTGTGCAAGCAAGCACAGGCGTGCGCAACACAGCACACACATGGAACAAACAACGAAGGAACGCATTCTTCGTGGAGTTCTGGTGCTTCCGTGTCGTGGCAGACACTTGGCCGCAAGTTTATTGGCAGGTAATAGAAAATAATTACACTACAATAAATTACTGAACTAACGACTCCACATGTCTCTTAGTGTACGTGTCCACTGCGACATTTGTAATTCAAAATTTAAATTGAAATAAAACAGACGCTTCGCTGCTCGGTGTCTGTGTTGTTACATTTACGGACTGCGTGTTTCCAGGAAAGAAATGCATTTATAATTGAGAAGTGAAACTAGTTTTTACTGCATTTCCCTCGCTTGTAATTTATTTACCTTTTTATTAAATACATCGATCCGTTTATTCTGTCCAATAACTCACTTCAAGACAAAATCATATGTCGTAAAATTTACTCGCGATAAAAATTCATTCATGAATGAACGAGTGCACGACGAATAAATGTATGAAGAAAATAGAAGTTAAATGAAGGTGAACAAGCAGCTCAACAGGAATAAAAGATCATGTTTTAGAAGATGAATGGGACGGGACAGAGGTGTACTCGGGAAATTTACCGATCAACTGGTTTTTATGTCTTAAGCAATATGAAACGGGTTCAGAATTCAGCACCAATATTTTACTACGTATGTACCGACAAGCAATTCTCATTAATTGCTAATAATTATAACAGTGCGCCGTGAATTATTCCATTCTGTTAAAATAGGCAAATATCAGTGTTTCCTTATCGTATGAATCTCGACATTTATATAGTCGTCAATAATATATAGTTTATTGATTTCATTAATTATTCATTTCATACAAGTATTGCTGTTTATACGTATCATATTTATTGAATAGTATTATTTTATGTGAATCTTCTGCGGATCTCGCATTAGTACAGAGTGTATTATATAATTTTAATTAATAAGACCAGTTGATGAAGTGTCATTTGAGTGTTATTCCAGCTTATAACGATATTTTACATCGTTTACCTTTCTCTGCTTTCACTTACATACGTACGTACGTACTATTAAGAACTAAATTAAGTAATGTCTTTGTATAAATTTTCAATAAAACTGAAATATATGAACACAGTGGAATTTTAATGTTAGCAAGTATAGGAGAATGATTTCACTAAATATATATTACCGACTAATGTAATTGACCGGATACATTGATGTGGATTCATGTTATTGAGATGATATTTTTATATTTAGTTATTAATCAAAGATGCTTTCTACAAAAAATCTAACATGAGTTTCTAACAGTCATACGGATATCCTTATCTATGTACTTTATATATAGAAACACTTGTCTCTGTAATATTTACATTTAATCACTATTTTATCACGGTGATGTTAGATGAATATTGCACAAAACACTTATTTGTAGTCTGTCACTAATGAACATATTAATATGTTTCTTAATTAATTACGGCGTAATGGGTAATAAGTTGTGTTGAAAATAATAATTACTAGTCATATACAATGGAAAAATGTAATAGTTCATGAAACGTTCAAGATTTAAGTACCATTAAACTAAATATATGGTAATTAATTCCTTGTATTTGGCATGCTCTCGCACACTTTATAGCTTTACGAAAGACTAAACTAGCATATTGAAACTGTTTGTTCATATACGTACTCGTATGCGAGTATATTGCTGAAAAACATCTTACCAAGTGGCGTATTATGTTTTGTACTCATATATAATACTTATTAGTACTTCTAGTTTAATATGCATGACTCGCTAATGGATTGTTGAATAAAAATTCTGTGGATCCGTGAATGAAAAGTAGCCGCTAGAAGTGAGTTGTGGTAATAAATCGATAGTTAGTATATGTTGCAGCTGACATTCACAGATTTAGTGACTAACGTTACACCTCTTCCTGTAGCTGTATGCTTTCTTTTTTTCTACACAACCTATTATTGGCTATACAATTTGGCGAATATTTATGTGTATGTTTTATGACTTACAAGTGTTAGCCAGATGTCAGGAAGAACGAGTAGATATGTTCATATAGGTACATACATACATTCGGTAGAAGATGTATTCATTTACCTGAAACAAATAAATCAGTTAGTACATTTATGACTTGTAGTAGTCACCCATAACTGTTTGCAGCAAATGTTCTGATATAACATTATGAATTCATTTATGAAGATACGTGTCAATGTGTAACCACCATATATGCGAAGTGAAAAATACATTAAAACTATCATAAAACCTATCTCTCATAAAAATGTTCATAAAATGAGTCTACTTTCAACAATGTTTTCTCGCATATAAAATACAAGACATCTTAACACTTAGTGATACCAATAACTTTTGCCGGAGCGCGCGACGACCAGTTAGCCATGTCAAGTTTCTCTTTCGGTAGAAAATGCGAGCAAGATTAACTGCGTACCGCACCAGAAAGTAGAGCGGTTCCATGGGCTGTTTGTTCTTCATACGCACACCATTACTAAAGCCTGTTCTACACTTGTACAATCTACGCATTATTCAAACGTGACATTCTCGCATTTATCTATTCTATCTTCTAACATACACTCCAGCAATATCTTTCTATATATTTACATACAAACTATCTGTAGTAATAAAATAAAATTTTACAAACAGAAATATAAGTATGTATGTATTATAATACTGTGATCATCTGTAAAGATTACACATTAACCGTAAATATAATAACTTTAACACTAAACAAAAACTATCAGAGATCAAATCAATTAACAAAATAATATATAAGGAAAAATCTTTTATCTCTATATATGTATAATTAGGAAATAACAGTAATTTCTAGAAAACTTAAAAAAAACTACAAATTATGTAAAATATGTAAACATATGTTAACATTTGTACACATATAACTTATTAGTATACATTTGCATGATATTAAGAGACTGTATTCAATATAATTGCGTTAGAATGACTGTGTAAATGTGTGAGTGAACCCTAGTTTAGCTATATAGATATTGGGTTAGTGCAGTGTTGAACATTAGCAAAGTATAGGCTGTTGCTAAATCGCTAAAGGCCGGAAGTCATAAACACAAAGGCAAGGCTTTTAACTGCCAAATATGAATGACAGTCGGTTGGTTAAATGAGTTCATTTCCTCGCACGGTCCTTTTCACTTTTTTACTACTTGTATTTAATAGAATTATGGCACCTAATATCTGTACCGTTACAAATAAGCCAAGTGTATAACTTACTTAATAAGCGGAAAAATCAAACAGATTTGTGTTTGGCAGCGTATAATTTTAAATTTATTTCAAATTTAAATTTGACATGTAGAGAGTTAATGTGAATTATTAACGTTATATGGCGTATGTATTTGTTGCCTATATGGAATAGAGTGAAGACTTATCTATATAAGTCGTATGTAAATTTTATTGCCTATCAATCATGCTAGAAAGAAATACGGACCGATAGATTGAATAAAGAATTAATAAATAAAAGATATATATTATACTTTAACTACAGATAATAGAGTGAATGTATTCAATGATCTGGGATGAAGAGTTGCCGTGAAATTTTAAATGAAACATGTTACAATATACATATACATACTGAATATTCTAGTGACGTTGTTAGATTTTATTAGAGAAATTGTTTTCAATTGGAATTATGAGTACTTTGCAAATGTTTGTACGGAATGAATATGGCTCATGTTGAGTGTGTAGTGTGTGTTTATTATCAATAATGCATAGTAAATTCACAGGTGTATGATTTATTTGTTTATAGCTGAACATATAATGCGAGTTTATTGCGAGTGGAAGCCATGTAATGTGTACACGGTAGCTACCTACATACATTTGTAATCATCCCGCTAATTGCGTATAATGTCATAATTATATCCAGAGGGCAATGAAAATTAAAATAATCATTACGAACGAAATAATCACTGCATGTCGCCGACTGTACAAATTTTTATTTTGTCAAACCGTACTTGTAAATGCACGTTCGTGTTACTATTTTATTTACCAACAACAACTTGACTAAAGTATGTTTCAGTTTTTAACAAACCAAAAAACAAGATTCACTTCTATGTGAATATAGTCTCAAAGTAAACTGAACATTTTGATTATGTTTATTTTTCTAGAGATTAATTATAACGTAAGATAACAAAGTGGTATTATAGAATAATATTGCTTAAGTGTGAAGTTTCCCATTATACAACTGATTAGAATTTTCTCACATTAGTTTACGTCGTAATATGATACTCGTGATGAATAACAATTAGTGAAATAGGACAGATAAACAAATGGACATAAATTACATATGTTACATACTCGCTAATGTAGTTTTTTTTGTAAAAATTTTTGGATATCCCAATTTACTACAATGAAACAAACTGTTTTTCTGTATTTAATCTATAATATATAGTATCTGTTAGAAATGTTGACTAGTAAAAATACATTGAAATAAGAATATTTTATCATATTGTGAAATGATATTATGGCCACGTGGCATGCGCAATGAACGATTGCGCATAGAGAGTAGGTAGCTACTTAACAATATAGGAACATAGTTACATGAAATTCTTTGAATAACGACGTGATTCTTGAAACAATTCTATGTCAGAACGGAGAGAGAGAGAATGTTCTGTTCGTAGCATATGAATGAATTTCGTGACATTTCACCGTACGTACACACATATGTCAGATGGATGTTATATATTCGGAGAGGTTCTGGATTAGAGTAGTTTGAAATTTAGGCGGAACGAGTCCATATCACGACACGAGACAGTGAATAAAAGAGAGTGGACATGTTTCGTTACAGATACATTTATTTGTTCACGGTTCCGTGAAAAGAAGTCGCTCGTGACAAATGTTAACATCACGTTGTCAAACACGACAGATAGTACACCGCCCGGTGACCTAACCTAACCTTAGAACCTGCACATAACTTACTATACACCTGACTCGGTCCAGCAGTCATGTCGCTCGCAGTCCGCAGGTTGTATTACACCCGCAGATGCGGACGCTGAAATGGCGTGCCATCACGCAGCCCAGATCAGAAGACTTACAATATGTGGGTGTTGTATATCATTAGTTTGCAGGACACAACCTGACTGTATCGTATTACACACATACACCACTGCAATACAGAGTACCTAGTAATAATAATACACACACACACATGTACCTATATAGAGTATATGATTCTAGTAAACAAGCCCCAACTGTAACATCATATTCGCTACGCCAATGAGTGAGTACCTTCCTGCTTCGTACAGTTCTAATGTCAAAACACTCCGCGTAGCAGTTTCTCTTTCTATATTAAATTGTAAATGGAGCACGTGATTTACATAAAAATAAAATAATAAAGCAGGTTGTTTAATCAATAAACCTTTAATTTATTATTGCAACTTCCTGTTTTTCTAGGAAAGATTTCATTATTTCGCGGTGATCACATCGACTCGTGTTGAAACTATGCAATGAAGATTTGTATAACCGTTCATGTGTTAGTGTTTTCCGAATACCGTTGCTTGATATTAGTGATTATAGAACACACACTGTGCGTTATACTGTCATTTCTGACTTACATTTGTATAGTATGCCAGTGTTTAGGGGGAGTACCTTATTTACATAAAACAGATTTCAATACAATTCTATGCGTATCAAGCTAATCATTAACATGACATTGTACTTGGCACATCTGAATAATTCTACATCAAATAGCAATGTGAAATTCTACTTATAATTATAACAAACTGAGCTATTTCACAAACAATGTTACAATCCTTGATACAATGTTTGGTAAAGGATTTAACAAATAATAATATTAACCTTGCATTTTTATGCTATACATTTTTTAAGGCCAACCAAAACTTGTTTATAGAAATATGTCCAGAGTTAATTATTTTAATAACCTTTGAAACAAATATAAGCATTATGTTATTGTTTACAAACAATTATATAAAAAATATACAATGCGACGTGCGTGTGGTCTAGAAGAGAATAGAAAATTTGCATATGTCTTGCGTTTGGAATCTCTTCATTATATCGTCAGAGGCGATGAATTAATTGCAACATAATGATTGTTTTCCTCTTTTTTTCTCTCTCTCTGCACAATAAACCGTGAATCTATAATGAATGAGTTTGTTTGCGTTGCCTAATATGTAATGACAGATCTTAGTAAATAAGCTATTTCCTAATTAGAACTATATACCGAAATCATTATTTTAACGAAATAAAATCTTTCAACATCGCAATGTAATCGAACTAATCAGTGTAATGAAATGACTGATGAAAATCAAAAACTAATGGAAGAAACATGCGGCACTATTGCAAGATATATTAGCTATACAGAATTATAGATCTGTTCTACTCGTATTAATTAAGGATAACAGAATGTAGGCACGTAACTACATGTACATACGTATCTCCTCTATTCTAGAATAGTTTTCACCTGTAATGTACAATAATTATTAATTGCCTTAACGATATTCGAAGAAAAAAAAACCAAAATTATAGAGACCGTGGCTGAGTGCAGAGGTATGCAAATACCTTATATAATTTGCAACATGTTATCCGTTCCACTAATTATTTTCAATTAGCTATGTCAAAACAAAATGATAGAAATCAAGTACTCTACTCTAGATCAGAGCGGTGCATTAATCAAAACAAATTTAACATTTACCGTTCTGCAATACGAAATAATACCGCGACGGCCGCGGGCGACTGTTGAATTGAAAGCAACGTTTTTTATTAGAACGCATAGCATAGCATAGGATAGCATGGTATGGTGTATTGAACGTAATTCGCAACAACATTGTTCACGCGAGGGCGAGGCACAGGCCTCCGGTTAATAGAAGTGTCGGTGTACGGTGTACGGTGTACGGTGCGGCTTCCTGCGCGTCGCACCTCTGGAATTTGTTAATCGATAATAATTAATAGATACGGGCAGCAGCCAACAGTATTTTTTACATTTGCACAGCTGCTAGCCGCTACGAAATGCAATGAAGTTCAATTATGAATGCAATCATTGCGTATAGTTCATCTGGGCACGTTTCACTGATAACCCAGCCCAGCCCAGCCCAGCTTATTTCCTTCGGTGTAATAATCAGCACCCTGAAGTGCCTTAGCATACATACATATACACGTATATATGTATATACTTGTATGTATGTACGTACATAGAGCAACGTGTCCAGTGCGAATATCACGATAAACCAGCT
>JAGJTL010000016.1:2912561-2943301 GCA_022063505.1 Calosoma granatense
ATAGTCAGTCGGTTCTTTGGATTCACAATTATTAATTATAGTGAGATAATGACCTTGTATAAAAAGTAAATGATATACTTCGTTGGTATTATTACATTTTAAAAATATGCGTTGATAAAAAAATTGACTGCATATTATGAGAGACCTTTCGTAAATTAAAATGGGCGGAGATGTGTGTTACTCGTTAAGAATATATAAATAAAGTAACCGACTATACTTAACTGAAATTTCATGTGTAAATGCATAGCCGCAGGATGCATTTCAGTAGCGGCTCGTTACAGTACATATTTATGTATTACATGATTAGTAATACAGCACACACTACCCTCATGTGCCGCCACTGTACGCACGTTGTATAGGTAGTTATGTATGTACATTGTGAATCTGCCAGCATCTCGGTTACATTGGTGAACAATGTGTTTTTTTTTTTTGCAGATCGCCAGATAATCATACCTCATTCATTATAATTATATCACGCATTATCGTGCACAACAAGGACTGGTTTCGGTTTTATGAAACACAATATTTCACTGCACACTATATACACATGCTTACATGTCCGCATTTATCTTTACACTATATTCATTTTTATATTTCACTGATTTTATCCAATATATTTTAAATACTAATAAAATGTAACGGGATTATTTCATATTGCTCTAGAATTTTTTTTATTTCCGTTTATTTTTGTTTGTTTATGTTAATTAAGTTTTTTGTGTGTTTAGATCATGACCGTATATCATTGTTTTTGCCAATTAAAGGAATGTTTGATTAGGTATGTATACATGTACATTTCAGACTTAATATTGCTTATTGAAGTTCTTGCCTAAATGGGTTAATTCTATTATAATTGTCTAGAAAATATGTTTTAAGGAATAATGTCTCATTTTGTACTCTCATTGTCTACAATGTACACTGTAATCATGTCTATTTCGCAATGTTTTTAAGAAGTATATAATACAAATGTATACGTACATTTTATAAAATATGATTTAACTAAATAGAAATATTGTTATTTCTCTTATTGCTGAGTAAATTTGCTTTCAAAGTACAATATATCAGTTGTATTATTCTATCTGAAAGTGAAGCATACAGTTACATGAATTTAGAAAATCAAGTCACTTTATATGAATATGATTGTAGACAATTTCGAAAATGTTTGTGACAAATAAGACTGGTTTCATATTAACACATTACGTTCAACACAAAACTATTATATCTGGCTTTCTACATGTAACACATTAATATAAAAAAACCAAGCCACTTTCTTTTCATAGTCCACAATTGTTACATATTAAACATAATGTCAACAGATTAACAATTTTATCCGTTACATGTATTCTCTACCTACGTGCTACGTGCGCGCGTTTCGTGACAACGTCGAATGACTATTACAAGTCAATAAAACGAAAAGAAAAAAACAAGTACGAGAACAAAATATCCAGGAACTACGAAGTCAAATGGAATGTGTATAGTTATCATTAATATCATAGCAAAAACTTTACTCACAATGTAAGCAATCGCACTCATCGTCATATATACAAAAACTTTCCAGAAATAAAACCACAACAAGTACGTGTTCATTCATTAATGAATCCAGTTTTGCTTATATTGAAAATTAGTTTTGCTTTCTGCTAATTTCAGTTTTTCTCCCTGATAATCGAAAGTCAACGAAAATAACTCCATAAAAACCGAATCGATACATGTTTTACTACATTATCTGTTTGAAGTGCTTTTAGTGACCACAGGAGAAGCAAATAAATTGCTTGACTTTTTCACTTGTAATTATAAAATGAAAGTAACTTTATCAACTCAATGATATCTGTCTAAAATTAAAGATCACACATAAAATACATTAATTATCTGTAACTGTTTGGCAGATGAACACAAAACCTGTATCATTGTTCAGTAAAGTATCAATTCGACATGGATATTCTAAATAGAGATTAATTGAATTTGTATAGGAAATGAATAGTGAATACCGTGAAATTATTGCAGTTTCTTTTAATGGCGATTGCAGCTTATATACTATTAGTTTTTTCCCCCAATTAATCACCAATCTTTGGCTAATCCTTGACATTTTTTAAACAATTTGATATTACTTGATGATAGCGGTATAGAATTGACGAAATAAAGGATACTGATCATTAAATCTAGCCTAACCCACTGAGTAGTTTTCGGTAATTTATGTATATAATTCGTGGACATTTTCATTAATAGATTACCATATGAAATTGATTTGACAAAATTAATATGAAAATGTATGTATATTACATGTGTCCTGCTGATATAAGTGAAACTGATGCAATATAATCAATAAAATCATACTGTTAAACTGGATAATGGATGAATAAAGTATACATATATATATATAAAATTGTATAACGTAAGATAAAACAGTAACAAAGTGTAATGCGCAGGAAATCTGCAGATAGCGAGATATTTAACTTTTTGCACATATAATTTAGTTTTTTATTTGGCAGCGTGAAATCTGTCTGGAATCGGCACTTTTTAGCGACACTTTTTTCCATATTTAAATGACACTGCAAAAACTGACGGAAATCGTGCTTCAAAATGATTTATAGAATATTATTGGCACGTACTTCAAGAAAAACTAGAATCCTATTTTATTTTATGCAGAATAAATCATTTCCGTCCACGGGTATTTATGATAATTTATAAACGAAAATAATTTAAATGATCGCTGTTTATTTGATGAGAAAGTGGACCAGTTTTGTGTGAAACCAGTTTCAATTATCATATCGTTTTTGACTTGTTTCTTCTCGTTAATGAAGTCGTAAATAGTGCAGAAAAGTTCAAAAAATTAAGGCATAAACTAGATTAACAGGACGGAGTTATTTGACATAATCTTATTTCTTATGGTGACTTTAGTTTCTTTTTGTTTTTCGATAAAACTAAACAGGTTCTATTCTATATTCAATATTGTATCTGTCTAAATTCTAGACTAATGTATATTTCCCCATTAACGTATAGGAATTTGTTCTTGAACATTGTAGTTTTTATTTTACTTTGCTGATAATGTAACCTAGCAATTTTCACGCAGTTTGTTTACACCGTGAAAACATCGCTACGAGCGTAAATGTTTTCATAATATAATCAAGTTAGCCGTGATTTTTGATTATCATAATATCGTATAATGGCGCTGGGACCATTTAGAATATTCAGGTTTATAACGTTTAACGAAAATTGCTAGACGCTTTAATAACATAATTCATAATTCTATGGCCGAACAGCCAGTAACCATCAGTTTGATATTTCAACATTTCATTATCGTTTGCCCGGAAATTGATTTTTCCGCGAGCGTTGCTCGTTATTTTTTGTGTATAATGACGGCTGCTGTTGAACCATACTGTCAAGATACTGATGTTGGTGGTAGTAGTTAGTGTATATGTATATATGTAGTGTAGGTTGGTGTCATCAACATTAGTTTATACTTATATGTAGGTATAACAAATATCTATATATACATATGTGTGTGTGTGTATATGTAACCGGATCGTTGTTGTTTAACGAGAGTAGAACGATTACGTCACTAGCGAGCAACGTTACTTGAGCATATGATTATCTAAATTTAATAAGGATGGTACCAACATTCTTTTTTCAAGGTGTGCTCGAGATCTGCCTACTTGATGCTATTGTATGCTTATGGGTGGATATGTCTCGTCTATCGGAACATGTTATCTGCGGAGTCATATTTAACATAATTTATTATTGATGGTTTTTCTAGTGCAATTTAAAATTCAAAATATTCTCAATGACACGTGCACACACACATTGTTGTATAGAAGATGTATTAATTATTTCGTTACATATACAATACATGGAACACACGTACGTACGAATAAACTTGTAATATGTATGTTGCAATGAATATATTATATTCTACTAAAACAAACAATCATATCTAAGAACTGTGTCGTGATAAATATATCATCCAACATAACAACGTACACAATTCTAGATAAAACTGCAACTGTTCCACCATGATAAATAGGCGACAACGTACTTGTTAGACATTTTCGGTAATAAATCTTCGCAGTTCATCTGTAGTTCGAACAAATAAGGAATAGGACTCGTGTTTCGTTTCACTTTTCTAGAAGACATTAGAGAGAGAAAAACGTGGACAGTAAAAAAACGCTTGTAGGTAGCTCAAGTACAGAACTGATTTAGAGTATACGATGATGTATACGAGCATAAAACTATATATGGATATATAAGAATACCGTTCTTCAAACCTCAGATATTAATTACGTTAAATGAGTGTCTTGTTTCACTTGGTGAAAGATTAATATTTAGAAACTTCCAAATCATTAAAAACGTAATGCTTTTGTTCAGACTCTCTGATATATTTTTTTGTATCACATTATTAATTCTACCAGATGAAAAAGGAACAAATATTAATTTTTAATTTTCCTTTATATGGATTGAGATTATAGTATGGATAGCTTCTCATAAATAATGTATATTTAAAATACATATATACGTTGAATCACTTTGTCATATGAGGTTTTAACGAAATAAAACTGGTAATGTAGTAGTAAGTTTTTATTGCACGGTATGTATGTGTGTTGGGCGGTGATACACATCTGGTATATCTGGGTAATGTTATCTACATGGTTTATGCTTCTTTAAATTCGTAAATAAAGCACCGGTGATGAGAGATCCAGGCAGTAATTGTTATAAATTGTTGTCATTAAGTGAAATTGAGATGCAAAGTTGTCTTGTAAGTGGAGACTATTCAGGTGAATTTAAGGTGGATCATAGCAAAAGGCCTCCCACACAGGTTCACGAAAAAGCAATTACTGCGCACGGACACTTAATGTATTCACTCTATATTTTATTAGGCTAGAAAACAGCGTGATGTTGGCGACAGTATTGCACGCAGCTCTCTCTATCATATACATACAGAGACATACGTCACAAATATGAAATCATCCGATAATATATATATATATATATATAGAATAGTAATCCGTACTAGAAATATTACTAATTCATATATTAATAAACAACGCTACTGTCAGTGTGTATAGGTACCAACACATATAGTTGGTATAGCTCCACCATACATGACTATAGAGAGAATATGTTGATGATGATATTCTGAAATTTCTCATTACCCACAGCCGGTGTATGCCCAACGTAGCTCCGACTTTTGCAATAAAAGTAAAATATAATTTTAACGATGTAAAGTGAGTTTTGCGAAAACATTGCGGAGACGTGCTGATAACAATCAGAGTGCAAAACTTCAACCTCCTTCTGGTAATGTGCTCCATAATGGGCATCTTTTATTTATTAGTATGGAGGTAGCAGTTCCTCCATAAAATGACGTGATTATATCAGAACCTGTGTTCTAGATTTTTCCTAAAGTGCATCTGGTCTCTAAATCATATACTAGAAATGTTAAGGTAAAGATGATCAAATGCACTGAGCACTGTATGCTTTAATTAAAATTCTAATTTATATGCTCTACTTAACTATAAATGTGACTTTCCTACTATTATATTAATTTATATCTGTACCACTGTCATTCTCTTCTAAGCCATCTAGAGATTGCATTCTAATGACTAATGTCATAGTTTATTCCAATATATATACAAATATGTAACTGAACACAAATACTTATATGCATACTTTCAAAATTAGGACACAACTAAAGAGATTGTACCATTGCAATAGCTAGATATTTGAATATATGTAGCTGTAGGATGCAATTATTTGATCGTGCATAACATTCATATTATTATAAGTAAATTTTGCATACGAAATTATAATGCTTGTAAAAATATTGACATGCACAATATATTGATGCTGTCAAATCTTTGTTTCATACTAACAATTGTCGAACAGGAGGCAGTTCATTACTGTCCGATAACATCTCCAAAAATATTATATCTGTCATTATGCCAAGGTTCCAGACACACGGCGGCAATACGGCCTTAAACATTTACATATCATACGTTATATACATACGTATGTATGTATATATGTACAGTATACTCTGCAATATTTACTGTACTGATTCAATATTATAATATCCAGTGTATTTTTATCAGTGAGCTGCAATTAGATTGTAATGTGCGGTATTCACATAGAAATGAAATTTTATAATTGACTGTTTCTATACGGCGTAGTTTTCTGAATAATCAGTGAACAAGTTTTATCTATCGATCCAGTAGGTAAAGAATGTTTATTTAGAATATAACATGTAACCGAATTTGTACGCGATACAGTGTTAACTATAGGAATATTCCACATAATTATGTGGTCGCAGCAGCAAATATAAAAAGGCATCGATATAAATTGCCGCAGACAATACGGCGACATTGATTTATTCGGCGTAGATAAGAGAACGTTCCACGAAGTCAAGTAGTAGGCAGGCATGTGAGTATATATGTATATATAGGAGGTAAAGGTAGTGGTACATCAGGGCACTATATGTATTTATGTACATATATACACGCAAGTATGTAAAACGGCAAGGTAAGGTAACAAGTTAGATATCACTATCTATGGCGAGCAAGCGTTGCGTAGGCAATCCGTATCTGATTCACACCTATATACCACATTGTATGTCACTGTTATTTAATAAGAATAATAACATATTATATGCAAATTCAATCTATATTATACATTTGAAATGAAGCACACACAATGATCTCTCGGGGTACATCTCGGCTAAATTGATTGCATTAACATTTGGTTATGGAGAGAATGCTCGGCCTGGGCACGATCTTCAGCATATTGTGCGCCCATTGTTCACATGTTAATCAGACACATTATGATGTAATGTCGGTTAAAAATCATATTTGTCGCCTTGTCCTAACTCTCCACTACGTATATACTATACATATACATATATAACCTGTGTAACATACGCTTACATAACATACATGTATGTACCTGTATACGTGTACTCGGCCTCTGAAACTAACGTCCGTCCCATTCCCATTCATAGGCGCCCATGCATCCATGAAACAACAGCATTGGGGAGGAGTACACATACACACATATATATATATAACTCTTACACTATTACATGAATATCTAAGTTATACTTTCATATACATTTCACTTGTATACATTTATGTATGCATTCACATTTGACTAACATTCAATATTACTACGTAACAGTGTCGTTAATAGGCTGAGTAAATCCTTATAGTTTGTTTTGGCAATATTATGTGATAATGCAACATGTATGTAATGCGTGTTGCCAACTAACCTGTAACATGGGTAAACAAGTAGAGACATGATTGTGCCTGACTTTGTTTTAGACTCTCTCTCTCTCTTGTAGTGGAATACATTTAGAATTAGAATATTATGATATGTGGTGATCAAGTGAAATGAAGTTTGTCTGTAGAATTGCCATTGATGGTAAGGTTAGTTAAATGCAACTAGATAGTAAGTAATATTTAGATTTGCATGTATGCGCGCTGTGAGGCCCACGCATTCTCTTTAATACGATTAGTCACGATATATACAGAATATCGATAAGTATAACGGAAATTAAAAGGGGGCTCAAGGCCGCTGAATTATGGGCGGTGCACTGTATGCATTAATGTAAACTGCACACTCCGTTTGACAATGGAAATAAATTACATTATTACATGAACTATTTACAGCTATTAAATGATTACAGAAAAAAACACGTGATACAACAGTGAATTAATTTTAGCATGTTCATCTAATAAGCAAGTATGAACACTGAACACTGAACACTTGCGGCGCACCGAACAAATTATCTAGATCGGGAATTTATGTATCCGCAGAATTTTTAACCATATGTAATTTTCTCATCATATTATCTAATTAGTGACGTCATTCAAGATATATGGAAGGATTGGATCAAGGTAAGCTATGCGCCGTTTGTTTTAAATATCGTAGAAACAAATGAGGTCGGCTTGTAATTTATAGATTGTTTCGCGATTAAGTTGTTTCGGGCCGGATTTTTGAACGTTCACTTTAAAGGAGCCAAGCACAACACATTTATATATGAACTAATTACATTCTTATACCGTAATTAGATACCAGCTGTCCAAATACGATCATATATTTTCACCTCATGTCATTTTCTTCCAACAATGATTTGTTACAAGTTCTTTTAATATATGTCTGTGTGTATGTGTATGTTGGTGAATAGTATGCTGCCATTAGCAGCCAGTAGATATACACTGGGTCTCAATCATTTATATGCGAGACGTGTAATATCCTTATAGGTACATTTATGTTATTATTATTCATGGTTAACTGTTTTAGGAAATATTGACGCAAAGTTCAACAAATAAGCAAATTCACTTCTATATTTACATGCAACATACCTACATTCAGATAACATTGGAATCAGTTTTACTTTTCATGTAGTATGGTATTCAATTGCAGTAAATATATACTCTGTGATACACTTACCATAAAGATGTCTATATATTCTGAATGTAACGATATTCAGTGTAGAATGCAATAATCGTTCGATATATAAAACAGTGAGGTGATAGTAGTGTGTGTACATCTACTTCAGAGACAGTAGTCGAATGATCCTAACACAGAGAGCTGTAGAAGAAGTGAGATATCTATTCAATGACTATGTTTTAATCTTGGATGTGTGTCGTGCAATCATCATAACACGTAGTGACTTGTATACGAGCTCTGCTGACATTAGTACGACCGCGAATCCAACAGAAAATTACATATGCAAAGTAGTTAGGAATGTTTGGCGTCGCAGCCATCTCGTTCAATTACGTGAGTCAAGTTGCGGTTGCATCTAAATTTCTCATCTAATCACCAATCCAGTGCCCACTCGATCCGAGGATTAAGATTGCGATCGGCATCATGATTTTCGCATTAAATTCTCACATATACAGGATAATATAGCGTGCGTAACACGCTTCAGCTAATTTACATCTGCTCTTACTCCACATACACATACATACATAGTCCATTGCTCTGTACTGTCACTATAACTTTGATCTATTCTGTGTCACGGAACACACATCGACTGCTGCTGCTGCTGCTGCTCTGTGTGTGTGTGTGACTGATGCTGCTGATGAGGCTTACTTTGATCAACCTCGTACATCAACGTCACACGTGGACTCGTTATGACTGTTGCGGTTTATGAAAAAACCTATAGAGGAGCGGTAATACAATCTACATCGCGGTTTTGGTTTTCACGGATGGAAACTTGTGACGACGATGATGATGATGGCGACAAGAGAAACTTAGTGTGTGTGGGTCAGGTATGGTAGGTAGGATGAATATCGTTCAGCTACATACAATTATGTATGTATTCCGCATACTCATCACTCGACCTTCAAATATTCCATCGCAATGACATCCAGACGGGTCATACGACGTCACACACACCAGAACCATTTACATGTGAATATGATTAATATTTAACACATTCCATTTCACGCATTACTATTACTAAGTCTGTAACGCTAGATAGATAGATAGATGTATGCTGATTTATGTAACACAGATTCACATTTACTCATGACTCATACTTATGAAGATTTGCCCGCTTGTTATTTACAGAATGTTACCGATTAATCACAACTTTACATGTTAGTTATCAACGAACACGAAATTTGCACCTGACAAGTAACTGATTTCACACATTTTATCAGTAATACTGGTGTTAGAATATTTAGCGGTAAGCCACTTAATTATAGTGTTCCGTATAGATTTTCGAATATTTCAACCATTTAATTATTCGAAACAAGTTTAAATGTTAGATTAACAGCCGTACAAAACGTAATTAATAGTGTATAATTAATTTAGTAGAAATTAGACACGGACTATGAGTAGACTAACACAGAGAGAAAAAAAACAATGTATATATATCTGATCGTTAATATTTTTAATTTATTTAATTACATATTTAAATGCAATTCTATAATGTTATTAGATTTATTTCAGATTAGCAATTTCATATTATTATAACTGCATTAGTTGACCGCATAGAATAAATAAAATAAAATTATAATGAAAGTATGTAGAGATTATTATATACATGTGTTTTCCCTACTGGTTCAGTGTAATATTTTTTACACCATGTTAATTAATACACAACATGTAGATTATTAGTAATACAAGATAAAGATATTTTAACTTTAGTACTGACTGGTTAAAGAAAAAGGTCAAAATCTACTATTTTTTTTCTATGAAAAAGGATACACATTTTTGGAAATTTTATTACCTATACTATAAAACCAAGATTTATATTGTCTATACCGGCGTCCTATCTAATCTTGCATATATTTGCAAATGGACTTAGTAATAAAGCGTCAATAATTCGAATTCCCCTTATAAATACTGTGAGATATGTGTAAGAAATACGACTTTAACCATGGACAAGGTCGGACTTAGAATTAAACTGGTAATCTTAGATGCCGAAGTGAATTGTATGTTATATCGTGTGAATCTCCCAGTTACATAACATCCAGATCATAAAATATGGCCTACTATATCTTCTACATCTGAATAACTGAACTACCTACCAGAAATTCTACATTTCTGAATGTTTTATCACACGTTTAACCTTTTTCCGTAGAACTTGTTAAAATGTGGACTAGTTTGTCAATGAATCGTGTCGCGGTATATAGTTAAGTTTTAGTTTACGGTCTAACAATTTAATTAACAACTATATAAAATATGGTTTTTAGTTGTAGCTAGGGGTTCGGGTTGTCACAAGACATTTACTAGCAGCTATAAATGTCTTCGCTACGTAAGCGACTAACCGTGAACTGGACTTTATTGTGTTAACAGAGATACGAATTCTTCTTATACAGAGAAGTGTATTCACCCACCACTGAATGTGTTTGTGTGTATATACTAATAATGATATCATGTATTCGAGTGTGAAGCCAGTCCTGGCTAGTTGGTTAGCGATGTGAATTAATTAAATCAATGCTAGAGTGTTTTCGCTCCGCGAATAATGAGTATGTTTATTGTGTGAATATACGTGAATAAAAGTGATATTATCGGATGGTAGTTCGTTATATGAAACTGGCTGTTGGCATGACATAGTGATAATGTTTGCATGAATGTAGAAACGCATCTTGTTTCCCACTGGTACTACGGATAAAAACGTTACTTCCTTTGCATATATTACTGTCAACGTTCACTCTCAATGCGACTTCGAACGGTTGAGATTCTACATTAAAAGCATATCATTGCATTTTACGTACTACGTTACGAATATAAACACATTTATTGCTATCTTTTATCCTGACGCATATTCAAATGCACTCACATTCAGTTCTTTCTAAAGGTTTTACCTATGTTCCAGTGTAAAGATTAATTAATAAGTCGTGGTTTTATAACTTTGTTAATGTTGGAAATGAACAAGTTTCTCTGCTCTGGGAGCTTCACATATACTATACGATATAGTATTCCAAACAGCTTTAACGATCTATGGACCAATGTTATGCGTAGCACAGAGCAAATGACTGTGGAACTTCTTATTTGCCGATGTCATCATGTATACGCCTATCAATATTCCACTTGTATTTGGGAAGTACCAAGTTCATATAATTTTCCTCACCGCATTCCCCGAAGCGAAGGTCAGCGTTATCAACAAACACCAATATGTTGAATATTTTCTCATCAACTAATCCATTAATGAATATGTATTTTGTATGATTACTAGTCGTCGGCCGAACGGTTCATTTAGTTTATACAGGTATTTTAATTTAGTTAAAATACGTTTGTAATTAGATGGTTCGTCTTCTGAGAATATTCAAACACGTAGTAGCTGCTGAAAAAATTAATGTTTTCTACGCAAGGAAAACAAGGTTACGCTTGACGTTAGTGCCGCTACTGTGCATGAACGGACGGACGGACGGACGAACTTCACGTTCATCTCAGTGTTACGCGTGAAATTGCACGCGTGATTTTTAGTTTTTAGGTTAAGTGTTCCCACGTCAGTACCAAACTCGATAATTAAGTGTGAAACAAAACACAAATTGCACCGTGTTTTCTACAATTTTGCTGTCAATTTTAAGTAATTTTACGGCATATCCCGTTCATACATTTGTTATAATAAATTAATTGGAAAGCAACTAAGTGCTATGCCATTAGGCCTCGTTATAACAGTTCTGTTACTTGCTCAGTAGAGGACACGGATTAAGATACCAAGTCCAAGATAGAAAGATGTCTAATTAAGCGACCAGTGCGGACTTGTCCTACACGAAACCTCCCATTAAATAAACATTGTTCAAATACATATAGATACGTACGTATATACGTATATACGTCACCGTCAAATAGATAGATATTTATTATTTTAAAATTGTGTAAAAGAAGTTCCACTAAGTTTAAATTTAGATAATTAAACACCCAAAATTCCATATCCTCATTAACATTTCGAGATTTTTTTATCGGCATGTGAACAGTACTGATTGAATATTTTACCTATTAGTGAGGAAATTGAAAGTAACCATTTTTTATACTAATGTTTAACGAAAAACAACTAATGATTGTTTAGTTTATTTCTTAATTAGACAGTAAACATCTGCATATTAAATGATGTGCTCACATTGAACATTTCAGTTGGTAGTCTGTTCATTTACAAGGCCCATTACGTTTTTTTTTTCTCTTTAAAACTATAAGTACAATTATTTAAAATAGCTCGATACATTTGGGTCATGGATCAGTATAGATCAGGTTCATTCTATGATTGTTAAAACTTGTGCATTTACTGTAAACATGTAATATCCAATATGAAAAATGCCTTTCTCAACTGAAGCAATATATTTTTATTTTATGAAGAGCACTGAAGCATTCCGTTAAATATTTTATTTTATGTAAAGTAAGTTTCCGTTTTAAAGGATCACAACATACAATAAAAAAAAACAATTAACTTTTTTTTTGTTTATTATTGACAAGTGCATAAAATTGATTTTAAAATTTCACTTTTTGTTATTGTTTTTCTATGCAAATGTTTGTACAAGAATGTAATTATATCACGTTTTTTATAAATTCACGGAAACAATTTGATTTTTAGCTGCTAGACAAACAATTAATTGTTACTGTATGAATGACCTTGAATCATTTCCCACTTTCCTGTGAAATATGAACGTGCTTGTGGCTAATTTACATAATCATGCATTGGTATACTTTGGCTACTGTTTTACTATTGAAAAACGTAAATAATTAAGCTTTTTCGATATCTAAAACTGGTTAATAAGGAATGTCTATGAAAAAAGATTATATACACGTACTACTATCAAGGATAAAAGTGAATTAACACATACATACATACTCGCTAATACACACACACACATACATACATATGAACCTGACTATATATATGTACTTGCATATACATATATACTAAGAGATACATGTAGACAGACAGAGATAACACGCAAATACTATGAGGAAATAACTGTGAACCATTAGTGTGTGAAGTAGTTTTTCTATTAAGTTTTTGTAGTTGTCGGACAGTGAGTATTTAGTTGGCATCTACTGGTATTGCCTCATACTATAAGAATTTTGTTAAATGTTAATGTAGTATATGTAATGAAGTTTTTAAGAAGCTTTATCAGTCATACAAGTTGATGCTGCTTGTACTAGTAAGTTTAGCAAGAGAAGAAAAAACTAGCAACTATCAACACTTGTTATGTAGTACCATACAGTGTAATTAAGTCTGATCGAATAAACATTTATTGTGACGTAAGGTATAAAAATTATGATTGGCAAGTAACAGTAAGTCTTTGAATCAAGCATTTAATGTTCCATTGTAAGTTAGATTGATCTTTATGAATATAACATGTGCTGTTATATTGCTCCACCTGATCCATAATTGACTCATACTTTTCTAGCATTCAATTTCCAGCGAATTAAACTCTGTTACACTTATGTTATTTATTAGCGATATAAAAGAATTCTATCGTACCAGGAATAATGAAATAGCTATGATACAATTATTTTATTACATTACACTTAGATATCGTGGAATTGTTGTCTGACAGATTAAATACTTGTTGTTCGATTCAATGTTGGGAAAATTCTTCATTTCCCGTAGAAAATTCTTTCTTTTAGAAATCTCACTGTGTTTTCAAACCATTGATTCATATCAACTGGCAAATATTTCGGACAAATTATGTAAACCAAAGATTGGAACAATGTGTCTGACATGATACATGGAAATGTTGTGCTTAGTAGTGACACATCTATTTGTTCTCATGTCACAACTTGTTCGTCCGTAAATCTTCAACTACCAAATTCTATTCCCTAACAAGTCATGTGCTGTGTTGTGTTAACGGAAATGGATTGTCACAATATTTCACATACGCAAAAAAGTGAAACAGTGAAAACGTATTTGACAAGAAAGTAAATTCCAGCCTGCGTACATACATACATGCTAATTGCAGAGTTGAAAAGATTTCTGAGCGAGCAGTTTCCTTAACAATTCAGTACGGTACATATATTAGTGTGTAATTTTTCTAAGAAATGAATATGCACTGTAAAATAAGATGTATAATTAATAATGGAGAAAGTATAAGATTTTTGTAAAAAATTCGGCTGCTGTTGCCAACATTCATGATCTAGTAAAGAGCCTAAGGAAGAAAGCATTTCGAATTCCTTGGAAATTACAGACAGATACTCGATGAAAACAGTCAGTGACCGAAAAACTGTTTTAAACTACACTGAATCATTCATAACATACAAGACATGTTTCACATATTTTATGATGTTTATAGATTGTCATTTTGAAGGAAATGTCAAGGATGTGACGGGTCAAAAAACCATGACGAAATACATATATCTGACTGTCCCTTTAGTTATGTGTAGAAACTTTTATCAGAAATAGTGGCAATATCATAGTATATGATATATGAGTTAGTAATGTTTTAGTACCACTGATTCAGTTGACAAGTGAACACGGTCAAGATTCAGTGAGCGCGATTTAGAAATCTAATGTTTGAGACGCACGAACGATTTTTATGATTCTACGTTTCGGAACATGAAACCGTATAATCAAAAGAGACAAACGGTCAAGTGGAGACGAGACGAGTTGAGTTGAGAGAGCCGCGGCCATGCGTGCCAGGGATGCTATGAGGAGGCACTGACTGTTACGCTCCCAGTGCACAGATGAAATCAAATTTATAATAGCCAGCATGAGATTTGGCACGAACTAAGCTTTACCATGCAACGTCTTTAATAACAGTCCACAGCGGTTGCAGCAAATTAAACATTTATTTCCATTCCGACATCTAACGACCGCCGGACAACATCACTCTGTCCTCACTATATTACATTATACATCTACATACATACGTGCATGCATACACAAGAAACATGTACAATCTCGTACCGGTAATAAGCAACAAGCACACACCGGTACTTATATGTAGTGCAAGCAATAGTTGCCACACCAATATCCACAAAGATATTCAGATTATTCGCGCGATGGTATACTGCGAGCTTTCTCATCGAAATAATATTTAAGGTCAAACCAAATTCAGGGTTAAAAAGTCACTAATCCGACTGGAATTTCAACCCGGATTTGCATAACAACTGTCATAGCTACCGAATTTAATCTATATATAAATTTGAATAACAATGAATTATTACAAGTTCTACCGTTTAAAAATATTGAAATTAAATTTGTCATAGCGAAATATAGTTCGTTAAGTTTATGGGAGAATCTGAATAAAATTCGATGAATAAAATTATTATAAAATAAGATATGATATATGACAATATTCAGTTCTACTTCAGAAGTTATTCTCAGGAATTTGACAACTGCAAATATACATTTTATATTAA
Organism: Calosoma granatense; assembly: GCA_022063505.1. NCBI lineage: Eukaryota > Metazoa > Arthropoda > Insecta > Coleoptera > Carabidae > Calosoma > Calosoma granatense. The sequence goes on from JAGJTL010000016.1 coordinate 2,928,360, forward strand.
ATGTTTAATTGAAATGATTTTAAGTGAATGAGAAATATGATTGGAGAGTCTAGTAGTAATTTTGTATGGATGTGAAGTTATGTATGCATTTGTTCTGCAAGTACTGAAAGAACAAAATAGAATGTTGTTGCATTAAGCAAGTGAATGAAATGGAAACGATGGTACGGATGGCACTACGTCTTGTATAAGTTGTACATCGGGTGTATCTATCTCGACATTACGATGGTGCCTCCGTTCTCGATATATAATTTACTTGTAATTATATCATAACCGTGCAGCACACAATGAACAGCCTTGATCCATTAAGCACACCGGTCGCATCAGCAAACAAAGTGTTGCGACTCCAGTTAGAGTCATTGTTGCTAACTTGTAACTAACTACTTAAGAATATTACGCAACAACGTTTTAACAAAGATTCCCAGGGAATCTCGTTTGATTGTGTGTCTGCAAGCAAAAAAAATGCACGTTCCACAAGTTACATTGCTTTTATGATATGGCATAACTGCTACGCAGCGGTCCAGCCAAGTTTCACACGGCAAATATGGACAGGAACGGACATGTCAGTGCTAGTTATACGTTATACGCATGTGTGCACGCGTATGCTTTGTTCTAAATGCACGACATAGACAAATATGTCCAGTAAATGTCAAATATGAGGGCATATAACCGTTATATCACATACATACAACAACTACTTTGCAAAATATTACGGACACATCTCTTGTGCAGTAGTGTGTGCGAGTTTATTTCTAACACAAAATGGAAACAATTTCTCCGTGAAGACGCAAGGCTCTAATTGTTGGAACAAATCTAGTACCTTATGTTAACAAAGAAAAACATCCGTAAACTATTAGTTACAGTATGTAAGAAATTGTATGAACGAATGCTTTTGTAAAGAATAATGCTTAAAATGTATTATTAAATATGTGTATATAGAATCTAAATAAACACGCAGTCTATGAAGAACCCGAAATTATTATATGTTTATATGCAAACTACAAACAATGCTTGATGTTTTTAATAATACCATGTACAGTAACGAGATGGCCAACTGTAACAGCATGAAAACGAATTAGCTAATAATATGGGAACTGGAGTGTATGTCTACTGTATTGTTGTCGCTAGCAATGGTATGATGGCATGAATGAAACGTGAATCTTTTCAAATTTCGCCTGCTTACATTAACCTAGATGTCGAACATCAATACTGCACTGGACTATTCATGGAACACTTGAATAGAAATAAAATATTATTAATTGTTCTTGATACATGATTCATAAATAATAAAATACATCTAAAATTAATTACAAATCGATATAGGTCAGTTAGAACACGACAGTATATTGTTTAGTATATTACGAATTTAATTATATATATTAAATCGAGTACAATGAAATGTTGATAAAAAAGAACTTATTTAAATAATGTATATTCTAGATAGGAGGAATATAGTTTTTTTTTCTTTGTGTTTTGTACAAGTCATGACATGTTGAAAAAGTGATATTTATAGAGTGTAAGATTACAATTGTTGTCATTTGTCAGAGAATGTATGCATGTACCAAGAACTCGTAATCGTGAAAGTGAAGTGATGAAAAATTAAGAGAAGGATTGTGTTTAATTAAAATAAAGAAACAACAAGAAAGAAGAAAAAAATGAAGCAGTGCAAGAGACGAGAAAGGTCAGTTTAAAAAGCCCCGGTGAGCTGCTGCGAAAGTGTCCATGAAAGCACGGGCACGGGCACGGGCACGCGCACGCGCACGCGAGTTCATACTGCGTTACGTTGAAATATTTTATACACGATAATTAAGGCATGGTAGACATTTTTAAAAGGTCCGGAGCAGAAAAGATGAATCATGTACGGATATGTAAATAAGATAATATACATTTCACACGGGCGAGTGATGGAGCGTTACATACTTGTTCAAAAAGCCAAGATGAAAGCATTCATGCGTCCGTTTTAAAAAATTGTAACATGGAAATTTCGAAGGATAAAATATATCATTTACGTGACATCCACGTTACGTTGGTATTTATTCGACACAATTTATAACAACTTGGCGACACATTTGTCTGCATAATATACCTCATTTATTACAGTATTTTCTTTTGTAAACACATCATTATTTGGCCAATATTACAATAAAAGGTCATTTGATAGTTTGTTATATGTACTGTGTGTGTGCTTGTGTGAAGATGTTAGGATTGATTTCTTTGATTTTATTGAACAGATAACGCTGGAAATATATAGACTCAAGGGGGCCGCGTTAAAGATCTTAATCTGTTTCTCATTTTATAACATCTGCAAATTTATACATTATAGCAAACACGATTAGCACTAACTCGTTATAAAAATCGCCGTGTCTAAATAAATATATTATAATTTAACATTTTACACGTTAACGCTTGATTATCTATGATGATCGATTATCCGTAAAGGAGGAGGTGGATTGTATATTTAACTAAACGTTACAACGTATAAACTGTATTAAAATTTCGTTCTGCAAAAATTCATGTTGGAAAACGTAATGTCATCAGATTCATTTCTATTTGACGTCAGTGGGAAATATTTGATTGCATACGAAATTGCTTACAAGCAGTAAGTAGCATGTCGAATTGTGTGCGGACACAGACTGAAAGAGACCGAGTTGCGGTTGAAGTTGCACAATGTTCTTGAGTGGAAGACAATCATTTGTTGCGTAGGTGCAGGTAGTTCGATATCGTTTCTCAGAGGAACAAATGGCCCGGCGCTCAAACCGAACATCCGGTGATTGATCGAGAGCATACTGGTGACGGAACGGGTTCTCCACGGCAGAGAAAGCGGATCGAATCCGTAATGGACCGTCGCCAGGCCGTATCACCTATCTGCAGCGTACGACATCAGTGAATTAGTGAGTTAGAAATGCATTAATTCAGCGAGCCAACGGTCGAACAACTGTGTAGTTTCTCTGTGAAGGGTTGTGTGTCCATATTTCTATTAGTAACAACTACACTTATTCTTTAACTATCATTTCCCTGTCATTCTCGTTAGGCTATGATTTATGTTTGTTTTAATGAAAAGTCAGTAAGAAGCAATGTGAAAATGTAAAATGGCAGTGAATGATGACTAGCCAGGCTAGTATACAAGTGTAAGTTGATGAGACGAGTAATGTACACTGTAATGAATGAGTGCTGTGTTATGAATATGATTCAAGTACTCACTTGTTAGTCTGACAGGTGACGTAGAAGTAAACGGCTACGACTTGCCCAATATTTCGCAGTACCGTTAGTTTTCCAGTCATTCTAGTGTTTAGTTGTGATTATCCACTGTCACGCTTCTGTTCAGATGTCACCTAATCTAGTGCAATTACTAACGCAACGAACCGTTCAGACTGATCCATCCACACTTGAATGATCAATCGTATTTGGCAAATGCTAATGATTCACGCTAGCATTCCACATTCTACATGAATCTATGAAATCATTTATCAATGCGCCGTTATATAATGTATCCGTGAACATCATTTATGGTGGATTTGCGAAAGTATTGCATCGGCAATACGGTTTCGTCGGATGTGTATGTCCTGTCTTTCAAAACATTTCATAAATGAAGTGAATAAACGCGTGCGCTAGAGGAAAAATAACTATTTCAAAAATGAAAAGGAAGCCGCAGTAATAAAGGTCAGTTCGAGTTAAATTATCGCAACGGAAGACGCACGTTGAGCAACTTATGAATTAAAGAAATGAGAATTATGACTGCCGGTTGTAAAGTGGTATCTGAATCTTCGTAATGTATGCAATGTATTTATTATTAATGCGTATCCGACATGGCATATTGTACATGTGGATCTCCGACCAACCGACCGACCAACTAACTAACTGTTATGTAATTTTGCAAATATTCACACCATTCTCATTTGCATAGACTGAAATTCCTTATTTATTACATCAATAATGGAAATACGCGGGAAACTGTTGTTGACTGTGTATAACATTGTACAATGTACGTACAGGTATATTGTGTGAGTGTGTGTGTGTATTTGTTATCTACGATGAATATAATAATTATGGCCATGCGAGAAAAAGCTGAAACTAATTCTTGCATATATTCATTAAATGTGAATATTATACTGCAGATAAAATAGTAACAGTCAGTCAGTTTTTGTCGTGGTAATTTATTTACTCCAGATGATTGTCATTACGTATAAAATCAATACGCCTACACACGAATGTTTGAAAAATTTATAGTGGTACAGAATCATTGCGGAACGGATTGAGAGACAGATAAATTCCTAGTGACAAGATAAATTACATTTAGGTACATCGGATGCTGTCATCGATTCCGGGATAGTTGTGTGCATAAATTTCAGTCGCGTTTCGGTATCGTCGAGTTCGTACGTTTTATTAGCCATATTATACGGTTCATGGCGTTACGATAAATAGGTACGTGTTCTGTACACGTGGCGAACAGGACAGCAGAACCTAACAGAGATTAGGTACATTGCTAGTGTGTGTGTGTGTGTGTGTGTGTGTACATGGTACTAGTCTCTCTAACAGAGAGCGAGAGAGCGAACAAACACTCTGTGCGAGTAGAGGCAACGATATACGGGACACCGCTGCCTATCGCCTCATTAGTCACGTGGTCACGTGACGACCTATGACCTCACGTGCTCGCGTCGCAACCACCCTGATCCGCTGCGCATATCCAGATGTCGATTCCGATGGAACAAGACCGCGGGGTAACGGAGTACAAGTGAACAGACGGACGTACGTACGTACAGAGAGAAGCAGGCTGCAGGCAGGCAGGCAAGCAGGCTGCTTGGCTTGGCTGACTGGCTGAAGCGTGTGCTCTCGTGCCGTTGCGCATGCGTGCATCGGTTGTACCGAGTGCAGAGTGCACGGTGCACGCGCGATTCTCACTCTTGATCGTGATTTGAACGCGTGGTTGTTGCACTTTCCGGTACACACAGATGTTGTTCCAGAAGTTCATTACGAGCTAGAGGAATGGAAGTGATTTATATCGATACGCAGTAGGGATTTTCCTATTTCATATTGGCACGTAAATGGACATAAAATGGAATACGTGTTGAATTCTGCATACATGGAACTTATGTAAATTACATTACACACACACACATACATGCATGCTATATGATCATTTGATTCAATGGAGTTCCGTGTCAGTACTAAAATACATCTCACCCAGCTTACAAGTGGTTCCATGAATAAATCACTAATAAATTATAACAAAACCACAAATACATGTTAGCTGATTCAATCTGTTGATCATGATGTTTTCATCTGTCGACATGGAATATTATTTACATATTTAACAATAATAACAGTCAAAATATTATATTTGCTTCGTTTACTTCGTGGTATCTCATATTTTTATTGAAAATAATGACAGTATATGTGTGTGTGGGGGTGGGGGTTCGTTGCAAGACCTTAACTCTAAGAGTAAAGAGTTAACACCGTTCATAAATTTGGTTTTTACAAAACGGCATATGACATATTATATTCTAACAGCTGGGTGTAGAATTAATGTTATCATTAAAAATATTTCTTCAAATAAAACCTGCACTAAGTATTAAAACTAGTGATTTTATTATAGTAAAATAATGTTATTTATATAACTAATATATAATTCCAATTTGCACTGGTAATTGTGTATAATTCTATATTTTATTCTAAAATTTAACTCCGAGTTCTCAAGATCTTTATATACTCGGAGTTAACTCTGTACTTAGAGTTGGGTTTGAAACGTAGCCCAGACATGGTACGATATAACATGTTTATAAGCTATAAATGCAATGGAAATGTTTACAAATAAATGAATATACTATTTGAAATGATTTATACAAATGATACCATTTAAATACATACAACATTCTCTAAAGTAGCTATTATCGAAATTCCGCCGCGTACAATCAAGTATAACGCAACATCTGTCTGATAGATACAATTAATAATTTTGTAAATGGAAAAACGTGAGTTGTACACATTTGGATTTTGTTTTTGCGATACTACAAATTTACTTATATAATAATTTATATGTTCCTCTGTGGTACATCACGGATTGCTTTTAGTACGTATGTTACACATATATGTTACACATCGATAGTTCAAAATATCGGCAATAAATTTCCTTGGTCAGAGGTTAATGTGTGTTGTTAAACAATAAAATAGTAGTTGTACGGTTGCGGTTCAGACAGATTTCTTCTTCCTGACTCAACAGCCACAAACAAACAAAAAATCTAACAATTCGCGCTTGAATAGGCGCACAGTTTCGGAAATTATTGCTCTAAGCCGGATTGACGTGGGATAATTCGTCCGTGATTGGACAATGTTCATACAGATATGTCTGTTTCGGATTAACCTGATTCTAGTTAAACATTGTTGCAAAACACTCCGAGCCACTCATAGAAAGCACAATACAAAAGAAAATATACGAATTAAATCAACAAACATGTTCGTACACGAATAATTAATGGAAGAAGATGGGAGGGTATTTGTATAGTACGTCGTATTTAACGACTTTTTAATTCGTCGAATAAAACTGAACTCTTTATTCATCTTATTTGAATTAGGTAGTTGAGTGTAGACTATGTATGTATAAAAAAGTATTTTATTAATTTCTACTAACATGTTGCTAGTAATTTAGCACCTAGAAGCGTTATAGCAGACCACTGCTGTGGTTCACTGTTCAACACATGGATTCCGAAATGAAATTATATATTACAAAGATAGAATTTAATTAATGTTGAGAGTGAACATGTGTACGAAACATAATAAGCTTGAATCACATGATAAATGGGTGAAGGAAGACACCGGACTAGTATACAGTGTATTATAGACTTAGAAGTAAATGCGCGCGCTGAGTGAGGTATGTGTCTTGACCGAGCGTTGAAGTTATCCGCGCGGTGATTATTTCTCGCTACCGGCGTACAGCGGTATCATATTGCGTACCGCTCACAAACACGATGTTATCATATGAAAAATAAACATTTTACGTAACCATATGCCAGAGCAAGAAAACTAGGTGTACATTGCAACATTCAATATATATGTGATTCACACATTGTTCTCACGATATATAACTATATGGCTAGCACACTTGTAGTGTCAAGTAATTAAGCGTATAATAATAGAGAGAGAGAATTTTATTCCTGACTCACCTGGTAAATGTTCGCTTTGCACAGTTGTGACTATGTGAGATGATTTTCTGTTTTTACAAATGTCCAAGTCTGAAGACCGTACACAATTATAATTAGCACACTGCGCAGATCAAACTCTCCAGTTTAACTGTTCGTCGAAGTTCACTGGGGCCCATGTAAATTTCACCGTTGTTTGCAAAACCATGCCAATAATTAAATATCACTGGATCATACGTGAGACATAAATTCACTTGGCCGGTTACGAAACGGACTGCATCGGACGACAACACCGTCAGCCACCGCGTGGTATCACCTGTTTCGGCAGAGTGGTTTGTTTACTGTATGTTGTTTTATTTGCTTGCAGGCGACACATGAATCTTTAGTAATTCTTGTCCAATATAATAGTCGTACACCACCAATGTCAGTGAACAAGACACAGACACACGACACTATATATACATATACTGTATAATATATAGTGTAATACGAGTAGTAGTAGTTTATAAATATAATAGATTTATGATTGATTACAGGGTGAAGCACAAGTTCGCTAGTAATGACACTATGTTGTTGTTGTAAGTAAATGTATCACTGTATATGAGTACTAGTAGTAGTAGTTGCAGCTGATTGTAATGAAGGACGACGACGGTACACTGATGAACACACGCACGTACGGATATTTGTACTGGTAGTAAGTACTTGGTTGTTGTAGACAGAATACTCGTGAGAGTCGTACTGATGAGGGTGGGTGTTGTTGAAGGCGCGCGCACTATCGCACGTGCCTGCTTGGTCCAGCGTAGAACTAACCGTGTCCGTGCATTCACCGTTTGTGAAGCGTTGAGCAACAGCAGCGACGCCGTGTACGAGCGACCGCGGCTAGCGATCGAGTGAGGTGTACCCGACAAGCGAACAGCCGCTCTGTGTGTGTCGTGCTATGACTGATACAGATCCAGTTTCTGTGGCGATCGCCGCGTCACTTCTTTTGCGACAAACGGAGAACGAAAGTAGTTCTGCTTCAGATGGGTCACCCGCTGTTGTTGCCGCGATGTGTTCGGTGACCAACAACAGCAGCAGCAGCTAACACACACACATACACTCTCACCACTCCACACACCACACCAGAGCTGATCAGATCAGTTCAGTTCAGTTCAGTTCCTGGTCTCCTACCGCCCGACTCGACGATTTCAAGGCAGCACCACACCAAACACTGCCACTACCGCCCTTACCTACTGCTCGATATTTCCATGCAACCTCGCCTCTCTCATACCATCTGTAACAAACATCAAAACAAACATTTACTTACTCATCCGCACTAATTACAGTGATTTATCTATCTACAGAGAACATAATTGTGCAATTATAACAGTTCACTGCAAATGTGTATGTGTATGTATAAATACAATCGCTTCAATATCACATTTCTATTATACTAAATCACTTAATAAATTCGCAGAGAAAACAAACATTTATTTTAGATAGATTTCTTCAATTTACTTAGAAATGATTTAGAACGAACAATATTTTATTATTAGTTTTCTACATTTTACTGTTTATTTAGCAAAACTCAAATGTTAGTTAAATTTAAACTCGAATTAAATATCTAAATGTTCGGAGAAAATATGATTATTCGAATAAAATGTGTATGAAATATATTTGTTATTTCATATTTCAAAGTGAAACATATTTTACTAAAATATGCGTAAATATAATTAATATTAGCTATTATTAATTGTTAGTATTCATAGTATTGTTAACTGATTCTATTTAATATTTAACTTGAAATAAGAATATTAGTGGAGATTTATTTGTAAATAGTGAAGTGTGTGTGTTTGTGTGTAAGTAAGAAGTTGAGAAAGAAGAAGATGTGGTGTGTACTGACCGATAATATTCGTGTCCAGCGATGGTGGATCCGTGTGGACCATAATTGATTCTGGAAGCGTGGTTGGGGGCTGCGTACTTGTTGTTTGTTGACTGTTGTTGTTGTTGCGTGCAACACGGAATAGTGAGTTCGGTGCGAGCTAGGCAGAGTTGTTTAGTTAGATGTGCGATGTGCGCTGTTGGTGTTAGACCGGCAGAGCGGGAGCTAAGCTGCGGTGGATACAGAAGCACAGGGAAGGAGTGGTGCGTCTAGTGCTACCTTTCAGTCTCGACAATGCGGATAGTGGGTGTCTGCGGTACCGCTCTAGACTCCCGGTGATCGAGGCGTGGACCATGCCGACCCCCACTTTTACTATCTATCGCTCTAGCACATCTACAACTGTTCTCTCTAACTATACGTTACCACTTGATGTTTCTCTTATAACGGCAATTCTCTATGCTCTATGGTACACTATACGCGACCGTTTACTTATATTCTTTTCACAATATACCAATTCACAGGTCAATCATTGTCACAATCAAACTATACATTTCTTTATTTACATACATACATCCTTCAGTATTAGTTCTATCCACAGCATTATAAATATAAATATTCACATCATCAACTGTATTAATCAATTGTATCATTCTACACTTTGTTCAAAGAGTATCAATTTGAAATATATGAATTTACAAGTGTAATCAAAGTACATTGAAATATGCACCTAGAGAAGGTATTACATAAAGTAACAACAAGCTCCGCCCCCATATTGCTTGGCTTATCGGCAAGCGTTTCATTTGATATTGCAGAAGAGATAGTAATGATATTACAGTAGTGAACATTTCTTTTACTAAAAATGTAGCATTTATTAAATGAACACATTGAAATATACAGATATCTATTACTGTTATCATTTGATACAATTTTTCATGTGAAAACAGCCGAATAATATTTTATACCAATAAGAATCCAATATGAAATAATGTGCGTACTAGTATCTAGTAACATATGATTTAAAATAATAATAAATGTATGTCATTATATGGTACACATATAATAGAATCCAATTTTCAGTAATGTATTCACCTTTTAAAAATTTCATGCTATGTTAGATAATTTTCGTTTTTTATTGAATGTTACATATCTAAATTTTAATGAATAGAAGTTTAGCAATTTGCCCGCTGTTTCGTCACCGCGATGCGTAGACAAAATAAAAATAACATCGATCTAGACCACACACGTTCAGGCGTACTGATATTACTATGAGCTCACGTTTTTAGAATATTATATTACTTGTCCGAGATAGGTCTTCGCTGGACCAGTAACCTTACTTTTTTGTTTTACAGGTAACCTAAAAAATACCGGATGTTCAAATAAAATATCGCATTACGAAAATAGAAAAACATGAAACAAATGTCCAATGAATTTTTTAATATTGTTACATTATGGTACATCATGATACATGGCAATTTTCGTTCAATTATATTCCATTAATAGAAGAATATTTCTTGTGCCATTGAAACATGTATTCGAGCGAAACATCGTTAAAGTAGAATAAACGTCACGTTAATACTTGAAACGAATGCTACGCGTGCATTTCAATAACTTTACCTTTAATTTACCGTGTTGTTGCTGAATATCAACAACTTTATTTTCGAAAGGTACATCATGAATGATGCAAAAATCCGGTTATCAAACAACACTGCCACTGCCCCTATAATTACACGGTTTAACCAAGGATATGCGCAGCTGTTACCGATCCGGTATAACATACGCGTAAACACTGTTCTTGTTATGTCGTCATACCACAGTCAGGAACACACATAAAACTGTAAATTGTCTCACGCTTCTAGCTAATATTCAATTCTTATTACCATCTCGCATACACATATTGCTCGCACTAAACCATATACACACACATATACATGTATATATGTGTGTACAATGTAAATACTGCTACTATATACATATATGCATATGTATGTAAAAAAAAGCTTATTCCTGCTACTAACAACAGTTAAATGGCCATGTCTAACTATGTTGCAAATATAACTACATTTATATCTGTTTTATTGTTCACACATAGATAAAAGATGAGGTAATAATATCCTTAATAAATATAGTATTTAACGATAAATAAACATCTGTATGTTATTCCATAATAAAACATCAATAATATCGTTCTACATACACAGTAATAACAAATAACAGCTGCTTCATTAAGTAAGAATAAGTGCTATTTTCATTGTGCTGCCAGCGATTTCAATGCTAGACTAAGATCCGTATATATTGAAGATGTTGTACGAAATATGCATATTTGCAATTATTATTTGAAATATGATACAGGTGCCATGGTGCCTGGGCTGCTCCATATTATTATCATTATTATTTTGTGAAACAACAGAATACGTTGATTGTGTTGTGTAACAGTTAGTTGAAAATCTCACTTGATCGTGGCATAGTAGAGGTGTATGAATAAAAAAACCTAAATGTTAGTGGTGTTCGATTAAGGTCTCGTGTATTAAATATCTCGGCTGGCAAGGTTCCGGAAGGAATAGTAAAAGTATATCAACCTTGTTTCCGTATGATAGAAACCTGTATTGTTAGCGAGATACTATTAAGAAAAAGTACAAGTCATTGTGTAACATGAATCTTGCAAAGAACTTTTGTGTGCTACGGTTCTAATATATAATTTTACGGTCTTGTTCACCTATTCTGAAGAAATGTCCTTCTTTTCGACAAAAATCTCTACAAAACCAACTGACTTATGCACATAGAAACACAATTCGCTAAGTATAGAAATCGAATTTGATGCTTTCTAAATTATGCACACATCAACAATCCAAATCTGCTCGAAAATTAACAAATCCCCGAAATCGATTGAACACAAATAACTGTACCAGGAATCGATTATTAGTCTGTGTAAATAATGTTTGATCTATAAAACTAATCACATTTGAAACGCATCGTTTAAGGTAAATGCGACAAAAATTGATTCGATATTGTACTATCTAGAACAGTAATTTAAAAATCAGTTATTTGTACATTGTTTCCGTATAAATGTTTTGGGAAAAATTCTTTGATAAACATGAAAGTCGGAAGAACATTTCTAGACAGATACCGTAGTAATATTATGTAAATTTTTCTAATTAACTAAATGCACAATTGTAGGACAATTATTACAATAACGAAAAATTAGCAGAGAAAATTTGTATAATACGATAAAGTTTATTTAATCCGCTGATAGTTTAAATTTTGTTGTTGCGTCAAAGATATGTTAATATATTTATCTAGTTCTTAGAAGAAACTGAATTTTTTTCAGTTTCAATAAGGGATATTTATAGTTTTTTGCATAATATTTCACATGTTAAATTTACTAATCATGAACCTTATAGACAAGTACTCTTTCAGTGCATATCCTGTGTTAAATTTAGTGAATGATTCTATCCTTAAACGTCCTGTGTATGCAGGTAGACTTACATATAATTACATAAGCATTCAGCTAAGGAAAATTTAGTTAAAATACATTTTGTTTTGTTTCAAACAGTACAGTATGAGAAGAGATATTGACGTTTCGCAAAAACGTGTTCGCATTAGATGTGAATTGTCTGTGTATGTATGTATATGTGTGTGTGTACACGCGAGTTTCGCCCCTCTCTAAATTACGTTGTTTAGCACATCCTACCTGCGCCGTCGGCAGACCAATCACAGATGTCTAATCGAGGCTAGCAGGAAAGGAAAAGTTGTGTTGCGGGGCGCTACGTGTGAGGTGCGGTAGTACTGCGAACTGTAGAGAGGCACGACGTCAACATTGCGCAGGAGTCGTCCGTTTTTTACACGTTGCTCTACATAACGTGTCACGTAATAACGTCGGACTATATTTGGCACACGCCGATTTAATAAAAAAACACACACACACACACATATATATATACACAGAAACCGCACGCTATTTTAATTAGTCGATGATCGTTTTTATTATAGTGTTACAACGAGCAGAAATTCAAATTAAGGCAAATAAATAATCGTTTTGTGGAATTGCTACCATTGAATTTATTATGAAATATTGAATATTTAATATGGTTTTCCTTAGAATTACATTTGAAGGTAAACTCGAAAAAGATAAATATAAGTGATTGGTATAGTAAAATAGATATATAGAGTGAGCATTCGTATTGATTTTGTCAGTACAATACTGAATTTCATATTTAATAGTCAATGAATTTTTAGTAGTAAAATGATCATCCTACTAATAGATATTACCTACTTCTATTTTTAAACTTTTTTACTTGAAAAACGTTGATTGTTCCTGAATTAGTTGCAGATAGATTTGCAACATTTAATAAAATTATAAGTATTATTTTGCAAAGTTACTTATACATAATATTATTTAGTGACAAGTGTCTTTATTCATACATGACATCATAAATTGATTGATTCAATCATCTGAAATTCATGAACACATATTATTAAATCATTTATGGTAATATTAAATATGAACGAGAACAGTGAATCTGTTTCTACCGTTATTTTATATTTACTCATAATGTCGTGATATTTAAATACGTACCATTCTTGAAATGAGAAATGTTGTTGTCGCTGAAAAAAAAAATATGAAATCGTGTCACCGTATGCAAAAATAAAAACTGTATGACATTTGAGTTTGCACATTTTGCTTGCATTACCCGTACATTTTTTTTGTTGAATGTCAGAATAACTGTACAGTTAAGATGACAGCATTTTGATATGTTTATTATCAAATTACCTACATTATCGTTTGTATCTGTGAACATAAAAATAAAATAAATGCTAGCAACCGTGCATAATGCAAAAATATCTACTCGTTCACTACGGGATATCTGATTTCAGTGTTACAATGCAAAGCAAATGTTATGCATGATCTTAGGTGATATTTGTTCTTATCAGTGTTTAGAACCGTAGACAATTCACCTGCGACCGGTCATAAAATTTAACAAGCTCACTCTAGTCTGTAATACACATACGTACACATGTCTACATACAGACACTATGCTAATATATTTTATACAGGCTTGGCCACCTGAACAGACATGCATGGATGTACATGACAACCATACAAAAACTAAGTTAATTTGCACCATTTATATTTCATTGCATATACGGGCTTTCCAACAGCAACACTGAGATACCATTTCAAAGTAACCAGTGGTGTTTTTGTAACCAGTTCAAACACATTATCCATATCCTGTGTAAGATTAACGTTATAGTCAAGGAACCTGAAACAGAAATATTAATAAATGAATTAATATAATATAAATTTTACTAGCAAGAAATGAAAATTAAATCCTTCAGTGTTATGTATATACAGTATCCAGAAGTACATAATAATGTGTCTTAATTAATGAAATAATTTTATCTTCAATAGTAATCACGGCTATTAATATATGAAATAAGTATGTATTTACATGAACTACATATATTTGACGGAGTGTTATGCATACTCGTACATGGCTATTACTTGTTCTCTGTCTTAAATGATATGAAAGTACGTGTATATGTGTGTGTGTGTGTAGTTAAACTTATTATGACGATATCTCGACAAATAAGATATGTCATAAAGACAGTATTACAGCACCTCTCTACATATAAAGATACTATCGTCCATGCATAAAGGCGTGTAAAACAGAAAGAAATGAAATGTTGATCACTTGTGTCAATAATAATAATACGCTGAACATAAAGTGACTGTATTTCTTAACTCTACTAACAGCTTTTATAACAGTTTAAAATTATTACAAATTAGAATTCCTCCTGTAGCTGACTCTACATTCTAAGATTGTTTCAGATTAAACACATGTCTAATTCGTACATATATTTAAACAACAAGCAGTGTTTATTTCCTTTGAAAAGAATTTGGTAAAAATACGTTGTTTTCTTTGAAACAGTACACTATAACAAGAAATACGTTA
>JAGJTL010000016.1:2972868-2986036 GCA_022063505.1 Calosoma granatense
TATTAATACAGAATATATTTGTTTATAAAAGAGTTACATATGTTTCACATTGCATTAGTAAAGAATGTTTGTTCCTAAATAACTTTTCAATATGTATATGAATTCCGTACGAACTGTGTCTATCACAGAAACTATACTATAATTATTCGTTTCCCATATTTAATATGCGCATAACGTTATATCTATAAACGCCAAAGCATTACCGAACCATTAGTTAATTAATAAATATAAGTTCTATCAAAATGAATAAATGCTGCTCCAGTTCCAAGCAGCTTGTACTGTTGCGTACAAATAAGCATGGCTATTTCCGCAAGTAATCAATTACGCATATTTAATATGCGAAATTGACATTTCGCACGAACGTCACATATGTTGCAATAGTTAATTAGTTTTCCTTTCCAAATTGACATTTAATTAATCATTACACGCTGCGACTCCACGGTAGCTTACTGCAGAATTATTTTTAATTGATTTTATTCAATGTAATTATTCTCAGTACCATTAGATCTTGCTCTCGACTTAACTAGCCAGTGGAAATCATGCAACCATCGTCGTTCAACCTATCCGACGCATAACAACAATCTTCATTACTATATCATTATTTACTATTACTTTATAAAAATATAATATTCATTGAAATGTATAATATCACAAAACAACTTTTCTCTGTCGTTCACCCTTCTTATATGTTATTGTTTATTTTGTACAAAGTAATTCCTGTTCATGCAAACTGAACTTAATTATTTTTGTTCTAATGTTTGCATGTACATATGTTTGTATACGAGTACATACAGATTACCGGCATGTTACTGTTGATACGTACATAGTATGTATGTATGTATACGTATGCACGCGGGGAATGTTGAACTTTTCTTACATACGTATATCATAAAGTACGTATGTGAAACAAAACGACATATACATACATACATACATATATACGTATACATATATATATACAGACATGTAAGCACATATCGTGCAGGGAAGCCGGGTATCCGTCTAATAACATACGTGGTACACGACTCTTAAGTGCAGAAGAAACAAAGTAGTATGCACGTATGAATTACATAATCTAAAATGCAAAATACCCAGCCAGTCGTCGCACATACATACATACATATAGTGTGTTGGTATGTACCCTAGGTATAAAGTACGGTACTGCCTCCTATATGTATAGTAAGTAGTAGTAATACTGCCGCATATACATTTGTGTACACAAGTATAGACAGGCAATATGTGTATGTATGTACAACACCGTTTAGTGAATAACTGTACTTTCGTGTTATTACTGAAGTTTTAGCCTGAGACTATAAAAGTGATAATTACAAATCGCTAGGTACATACGTAGATATATATGCAGGCGCATTGATTATAACATCCGTACATACGAATTATTGATAGGTAGTTTTTCCTATATTCTACTAGATGATTTTACTACACACTGGGCAAGGTTCTCTTCTGATACCTGTATAGCTTTTATGTAATTTGATGTAAGCTTATATTACACGGAATGATTTGCTCCACCCAAGTTTCAGTATGATGTAATTTCACTATTAACAAAAGACTGAATGGAAGACTTACTGAATGGTTTATGATTATCTTCAAGTACATCGTGTTTATATATCCATTTATTATATGCGTGCACTTTAATTCATACCGATTCTGAGAAGTAACTTTTATAATTGCTTCCAGTAAAGGATGAGTATAGCACGATCATTAAATAATATTCTCTACTAGTTATTTCAAAACAACTACACACATACATACATACATACATACGTAGATGTATTTAGAAGTTTCTATGTACATTCTCCTTGTAATATCTACACAGACAGTACAGTGTTTAAATGATAATTATTAGTTAAGTTTTACTTAACACCTCATTGCTCTAGAATTGTCTCGGTACCATCATCGTTCATTTCAGTTGAACAATGCATATACATATTCAATTGCGACTAATTTAATATTATATATAGGTGTCAGAGTGGCAATCATTCCGTCATATATGAGTGAAGATAACTTATGGATCAAAGTATGCATTATATCGTACTCCATAATCATGTTTATATGAAAATCCATAATTACATTACACTTCAATACAAAGACGATGAAAATGAATATTAATTTGTTGGTTTTTCACATAAATAATATGATGTGAGAATCTATTTATTACATATAGAATGTAGGATTACAACGAAAGATTATAGGTACCAGTAAATAATAGAAGGTTGTATTCTAAAGACGTGTCAATCAACTTGTACAATAATACAGCCACGTTGCATAACAAATGCACCGAGTGCATTATAAATTACGGGGACCCACCCGTCATAAATCAGCCAATGGATATCTGTCTTAACACTACTCTCCACCACTCTCAAACAGCCACTATACATCTGGAGAAAAATACATAAGTGACTTCATTTAATTGTCCAGATAATACAAATAACATTACTGTAAACAGGCGATGTATATTCATTAAAGATTTATATATCTTTAGTTCCACTGATTCAATTAATATTACTGCCTGCAAAATTAGATAGTTTAATAGTAAATATTTATTTACTTTATTTCACGTATGCAGAAATAGATGTAGCCTATTTTATCTGCTAGCCTTTTCTCATTAGAACCTTGAAATCATTATTCAAGCTCAATCAACTAGAGTATTCAGTATGATCTATTTCAGTGTGATAGTTTTGTTTTTTTCAGTCGCAAATTACAGTGTTCCATATCTTTCACTTGTTTACCAAATACATTTGAACAGAACTTCAATCAGATTAAATGAAGAAACCGTATTGGCTTGGAAACACTGGTTGGGAACTTTATCGTTTAGTTCAATGCTTTGTTGTTTAGAGATTGCTTGTTGTTTGCGAGAAGATCGGTAAATTTCCCATTCTACAAAATAAAGTACCAAACGCCTTAGCATCATCGTAATATAAATCCAGTGAATTTTCTCGTCTGCAGTAAAAATGAATGCAATGGATAAAAAGGTGTAGAGGCATTGGCATCAGTAGAGTCCCTGTACACACATGTACATAGGTACATATGTAGCTCTATCTGTACAGTGGAATCTAGCTAGCAGTGAGCAGTGAGTAGTGCGTAGGCTAGCGCTTGCTTGCTACGGACTGACTGTTGCGCATAGAGAACATTTATCCCGTGGCGAATATATTGAGCGACCATCGGTAACGCGGCTTTCCTGCGTGAGGGCGTATCGGCCGAGTCGCTCGGTAGCCTATTATATATTGTCCAGGATGTGAAATCGAAGCTGCCGGGCCCCAATATAAACACACTCGCTCTATACACAGAGTGAACTGAGTGTGTCGTGTGTTGCTGTAGTAGTGGTAGTGGTGTGGCTGCTCCATACTGTGGCCTGGCCGCCGGCAGTCACGCACCATGTACCTATTAGAGCGTTCGGATAGCCCGCGGTACCTATCGGTACTCGCCTTGCCTACAGATCTTCTCCAATGCGACCACGCTTTTGCACTCCATTATCTCTGGATCTATGCAGAAACTGAATGCGTTTATTGTTCGTTCGCCGCGCGCGGCTAACCGTAATGTTTGCAGGGCGAACTCTCTGTATTGTACTGTCTATATATCTATATCTATATGTATATACAAGTGAGTATATATGTATGTATACCTGTACACAAGATAGTATAGTTCTCTCTGTGTTCGCTCGTTAGGTTACCCGCGGACGTTACTGCATCTGCGTCTGCCGCTGTCTCTCTGTGTGTGGATAACATGCACACCATAGGCCCCATTCCTCGTCTTTCATTATTCCTACTCGCTGTACGCGATGCTCCGGCGAATAACTGGACCGATATGGAAAAATGTATGATAGGTAAGCGGGACGCATTTCTACTTACCCGTGGCGTGGACCCCGTGATTTATACTAACGGCCGATAGGGAACTAGCAGCTAGCCAGCCAAGCGTCTAGATGAGGATGAACTCATTCTGACTCTACCTCAGGATGTATATACATACATACATACTCTCAGCTCTCAACACTATATTTTATAAGATTCAATACCAAACACTTGTGTCCATTTTTATACTTTATCATTATATATATCTTTGTAGACAGGTTTTGTCAATAGCTCTTCAATACTAACATGACATTACTATTATATGAAAGTGACAATATAAATAGTATCTTTCATTGTAATGATAATAAGGGTCGCATCGCCCCAGGAACCGATGTTCGAGCGATAAGACGTTAGACAATACAAAGCCTACATTGTTCATACTGTGATTTTTGACCTAATATTCAACACAGTCTTAACAATTGTAATTCGGATTATAAAATGTTAAATTATTAATCTACGTTCCAAAAAAACCGTTGGAATCAAAATTTCAAGCCGTTACAACCAATAAGCAAAAGTTTCAATGAATAGTTGAATTGAAGCTTTTCGCTTATCGATAGGTATCTTTAAATTGCATATTGACAATTTTTCCTGGAAATGTATACAATATTTATATACTAGTGAGTACAGTATAGTGTAGCAGCAGCTTACTCTGTACGCCAATTTCAATTAACTTGAAATCAGTTACTCACTGAAATTTACATACATATGTGATAGTTGCGCGAGCAATATTAATCAACTGCACGTGAAATTCTATTAGTCTCGGCTTTCGTACATACATACATACAACTATAAGCAATCATATGCATATATACGTGTTCATACATGTACATACCTATATGTATATGTATATATAATGTAAAACAGATACAGTACAAACCGTTATGTAAATAATCGTTATTAACAATACTCCTAATAACGCGTAAGTTTAATAATGATAAATTACATGTGCTGTCAATCCTGTACGCTTTGATAACTTACATGAATATTAAAAATCAATTACAGACTGATTTGAGAGCTAACGCGACGTAGACTAGGCGCGCAGTAGGTTTCAAAAGCTCATTAATGAATCGGTATCAAGCCCACAGGTGCTTGCCGCCAGCATCCTAGCACTAGACACTTTTATACACATTAATACGTGTAGCTTACGTACACGTATCCACTAATAGCCATCGATATTATCGACCGGAGACAATTATAAAAGAAAGCAGCGCATATTCAGTTTCTAACGTGCAGAACATGGTCACTGTAGCCGTGTAGCTCTCTGTTCATCACACATGTTACGATTCACCGTCTCTACACACTAGTACACATGTACCTACCTGTTCGCTAATGTCGTCTATGTAAAATGTTCCACTATTAAACAAATAGTGTAATGCATATTTCACGTTCATACACGCTCATTCCAGAGTTTTAATATTAGTTTCAACATGTTTGCTTCGTATAATAACCATGTTTACATCGTACTAAGATATCTTATACGGTTATTCAAGCAAAATAATAATCTTACATAAATGAAAATTGAAAATATTCTTCATTCCACCTTAGCGTAGCTAGAAAATAAACTTTTGATTTGATCTAAATAGATTTGATGAGGATACGAACTCGAATTTGAAATAATATGTATGGGGATATATTTCATAACATCTGCATATTAACCTAAACAACATTATCAATACAGAACTTGATTGAATGTAGGTTTCAGCTGATACGAGTATCAACTTTCAATAATTAGAGCTCAATGTATAATTCATGAACTTTAAATAATCTATTTACAAGGCGCCCGTGTAATATTCTATGACATTATGAATATGTTTCCTTAACATGTGTTACAGTACAATTTCCGTCATTTTATCCTAAATAATCAGTAAATCAATATACACGCGAAAATGTCGCGACCACAGTTTCTGTTATATATTTCACTTTTGTTGACAAATATCCGCAAATGTAATTGCGTTATCCGGCATAAGCTTGCAGCGAAATATAATTTTAAGCACCTGAGCGCAGAAAGAAAAGCTGCTGTTATTTACATACTAAGTGGACGTACTTTCAACTTGTGAAACTGGAGTGACATTGACTGTATTGTGTAGTGTTCATAATATATGTGAAGGGTTTTGTAAACAATTGTTCGTAGTGAGTGATTGCATTGTATGGTGTATGATTGAGAATGTAGTATGTATAGTAGAGACGTGTTAATGTGCTGCACATTTCTCTGGTGGATCATTTGAAACGGAAGCCAGGACATATATTCTGGCTGTGGCGGTGACTGTAGGCACTAGCGTTAATAGCGTGACTAAATAAGACAAAAGAATTCAAATAACAATTATCCGGTTATGTGTGGAATCCATGACATAGGGGGCAGTGAGTGTAGTAAACAGGATGTTCAACGCACGCCGACAGCAGGATGCTCTAGGTAGTGTACGTGAGGCACTGCATGGTCGGTGTACACAGGAAACCATGCAACACTGTCGCCGTCGCCTACTTATTCCGTTGTTTACTGTTATTGCAGAAAAACCACCAAGACAATAATTGGAGACGCGGTGTGATATATGAAATGAGAACATGAGAACATGCGCACCGCTAATTTCTTCTCCTGTTAAGCTGTTCACAAAGTGGACACTCACATTAGCACTCTATAATTAGTAGATGTTTATAATGAGCTTCATATAGTGAAAACATTACTGCACATCCATAATAATTCTCTATTTACTGGTAAGTGCTTCTTCTGTCTGTACCTTGCCCAGGGGAACAACCATAATCATGTTGTGATTCACTCAATGACAATATACATGCCTGGCTATCCGATGGAAAATCCTAACCACCAGTATCATTATTCTAAAGCAACATTATACCCATTTTTATGCAATATTATTTATATAACAAATGCAATGTAGATTTAGCACGCATGAAGTCTTGTACAATTTTCAATGAACTCCACCAATCCAGTCATTGATTTGTGATAGTAAATGAAAAGTTAAATGATGTGTGCAATGCAGTGAAGTTAGAAAATAGAATCATTGATGTTTATATGAGTGAATGTTGCATGACGCGCGTGTACGAGTACGTACGTACAGTGTGTGACAGGCGCGAAGTTATGTGTAATTAATCTGTAAAACAGTAAACCCGTAAGTGGTCAGATTTAATTGACAGCACACCATTAAATATTATGTGAGCTGGATGCTGTGGCTGGGTATGAACGCTCGGAAGCAGCCCGCGTACACTTTATCAAAACACCAGTTGACACGGTCAGTGCACAACGAACAGGATTTGCATTGAGCACCCGCCGTGTCCCGCACATACACATACATATACAGTCTTGTCTTGTGTTAGGCTTGCCTACCTGCAAGTTCTCGTCATGTTCGCGTGGAGTTAAATGAAGAAATGGCCTGTAAAAATAACGCAATTACCGCCACTAATTATTCGAGGACAAAAGGCAACCGCACGGAACGTTTATACGTGGAAGGTAAGATAGATAGGTGTATGAGTGTAAAGCTAAAGTAATTGAGTAATACGCCGGCTCCTGCGTGTCATATACAGCGGTGTCAGTTTGTCTCTCACCCCGGCTCACTTTTCCATGGTACGCGCATGTGCACGTTTTTACATCTCTTGCTCTACTGTTGCATTAACGAGCTGTCATTTCTCATGACGGTTAAAGGTCCCGTACAACATAATCATATTTTAAAGTTGCTCTTTTTGTGATACGGCCACTTTTATTTCTGTAGAATTTTGTAATTTTTGCGTGAAAGCAAGCTGATGGTTAATTAAAATTGCAGTTTTAAGAACGTGCATGGATATGTCATGAGTTTGCGTGACAATAATGGGAATTACTTGACCTTCTTTCTGGTTTCATATTTTGAGGCTGGAGTGCTTTATTTGCGAGACATACTTATGTTGTACGAGGAAGTAATTACTCGAGAATACTTACTCTATAAACTAGTATAAACCATGGACAATATAACACAGATTCCATATACTTCTTACAATGTTGTCCAACAGGGAAATAACAGTCACACTTGACTACCAGAAACTTATACTACATTTACATTCAGTCAAATCATTCACTGCATGTTGCTTTGAAATTCTTCAGTTACTCTTATTTTCAGCCTTCCTTACTGCCAAACATGATTCGTCAGAAACATATTTATATAACTACCAGAGAGAGTAAGAGATATGTATATTGAACGTACAAGTATATACATGTTTATATTTTACTAAACCAGGATGTAAGTAGCGGTGCGTTGTGCAAGACAGTGTAACTAAAGACACATGTCATATCAATCAATCTGTAGATTTACATATATTAATTAATAGAGGGGAAGATAAGTAACAGCAATTATAGTCAGTACATTTTAATTAACTGCCTTACTACATTATCCTACACAATTGCCCTGTATACGTGGGGGCTACATATACAACAGAAAAATATATGTAATGACATTTCATTACATATATTTCTATACACCTTTCATTCAATTACACCAACTTATATATTTCATACCTACATACAAGATACATTGCAGATAAACACAAATCATACGAATAGTAGTCAATATACCTACCTACTTTCAATTTTTCAACAAAATATTATATATAAGCATATTATAAGTAATCAAGTTATGTTGCTGAAAAAGGGTAAAATGTTTTTGAGAAAATATATTAACCACATCACCATTTCAATCATTCATATTATATACTTATCCGTTCGTCAGGTATTGAAATATTCAGGCCAGATCAGTATCATTTAAATGATTTCAGATGTTTATAATAGTCATTTTCGAACATACATTTCAACATCGGTAGCGTGGTATAGAAAAGCAGTAACAGAAAAAAAACCAGAATCAGACAGCATATCATTTGCTTTTGTTTTATACGTACACATGTGTGTGTGTGCATGTTGCGTGTTTTGTATATGAACACTTTTAACTAATTGACCAGTTAAACTATAGTCTTACTGGGCTAAACTTTACGACCGATTATTGATCGGTTGAGCAAAGAAAGTGATATTCTTTTGGAAATAATTAATGACACTAAGAATTGTACGCAGCTGCCGTAGGCACTATGATGGCCGAATTTTTCTAATCTTATTTAGAACTAAATAGACTATTGAATCCATGATATTCATCCAGAAAACATGCGATAAGTAAATAACTTTCTTTCTAATATGGTAATTATTATAATTTTTTTAAATTCTGGCGCGAATAAATATCTCAGGAATGTATAAATGTTTGAACGTGGAACAAATATTCTCTATAATTTGTCACTGAACACATGAAATATTTTAAAGTTTAGGTGTAAATATTTGTCACTATATTGATCTACTGTCAGATATTTCAAATATTCCAGAATTAATTACATTTTATCAAAACTATTCTCTGCTATGAATAAATATATCATTTCAAAGCCATTAAAAAAAGAACCGACATATTTCGAATAATATAAATGAGTGAATTATAAAATCGACATTTATTCACCTGTATTAGTGTGAGCGTATATTGCTAGTCCTGAAGCCATGTTGATGAATTTAAATTGTTTACTAATGTAACTAATATCCTCTGATTTCATACAATTTCCTTGTCAACTCATTGTTGGATCACTTTCCAAAACTAGTGTTACAGGAAACGTCAGCAATTCATCAACTACAAATTAAATATTAATAAAATATATAAATATTCATTAGATTTCACCTTCAGGCCTGGTGTATTAGCATCGGCCAATGTTATATATGAATATGAAACAACCAAACTGATCACCTACAACCAAACTCGCAAAGTGTCGGCCGATGGAAGAGAAACGAATTATATAAAAATGGGGTTATAATTCTTGTCAAACACATTAAATTCATCACCGTGAAACGAGTAGTACTCTTCTGCAGAGAATGCTAAACAACGCGCAACGATATAACCAAAATAAAGCGAGGCGTGAGCCGTGATACACCAGCGGGCATTGCGTTGTTTTACAGCTTTCAAACACACTGTGTATCTCCTCTTCTTCTTTAGACCAGAGCCAACTAAACAGTTGCGCTCTTTATATATTAAACAGTGTAAATTCAGCTTCACACTATAAAATATTATATACACTGCATAGTATTTTTTTATTAACAGTTGAAGCAAAAGAAAATCTGGTAAATAACTATTTTTTCTTTACAAAATAAATCCAGTAACTAATATTTATATTTGTCCTTAAAGAACATGTATTTAAAAATCAAATTCACTTTTTAATTGTAATCTTCAAATAGATGAAACTAAACAAAAATATAGAATAATCCGTTACAGACTTGTAGCAACAAGTATATATATTTAACAAAGGTATTTATTGTTTGAGAAAGTCTGGTTTATACAATAATGTGTGCACGCGTGCACAACTATTTGATGTATTATTGTAATATTTCACCTGTACTCCGTGCATACTATCAAAAAATCTGTAACCGGCAGTTCCCTATAACGACTCGCGTTACATTAACGTTACGTTACGTTGTAGGAAAGGATAGACGTGCGCGTGCAACTATTAAGAAAAATGATTACCTGTTGAAAGTTATGATCCAGTGGTTTACAGTCGATCGTGGCGTGGCATACCTCAGCACTCTAAGCTTTTTATAGCTTCATTATGGTTTTGAAAAATCTATATGTTCCTACAATAGCTATTTGCTGTTTTTTCTAACTGCTTTTCACTCTGTACGTGTGTAGCACGAGTAGGTGATGTATTTTCGACCACAAATATTTAAATGTAACATGCACGATGTTGGCAAATCGCCAACAACAAAATAATCATCATATACGAGTATATGTGTTATGTTTATATTACGTAGTAACAGGAAGAATTATGTTACTTGTTATATATAAATATAGATAAATTGGCATTTAGTGTAAAAGAAACTACATAATTGAAAATATATATACGTTTAAGTGTTTAATAATTATTATATTTGTTTTACTAACAGACATATTAAGTAAGAATATTATAATAGAGCTTTGTTGAAATGATTGTAGTATATAAAGGACGTTATGTTATGTTTTGCACAGGTAATGACACGTACTTACTTGTGTGTGTATTGTCTAGGTATATTTACGTTAGAATTGTGATAAAATACTTAGCGGTAGAGTGTTCTCGTCACGGTAAGTCTTGCGTAGCAACGTGCCTCTAATATGATATTATCACGCTAAAAACTTACATCATTTAGCTCGTAACGCCATACAGCAACAAACAACTTGTTTGCTGTTATTAGTGTTATGGTTGTCTATTGAAAATTTATCTTATATCTTTATCATGATCACTATTTTCGTTCTAAATTTTTCCACGCGTCTTAGAAAACTAATAAATAAAATTACAAATAAAATTGTTTTAAAACACGCAACATACCATACACGTCGAGTGGTTGAGTGATAAAAACAATGTTTTAATGGGCACAGATTAGCAGTACATTTACAACTCAATTCAGTTGCGTAGTAATAGTAGAGAAAAGTGTATATATGTATGAGTATATACGTAGTGTAGTAGCGTTAGGCGTAGTTCTATGGTCTATGTAAAAGTAACTGAGCTATATAAATAATTACATGTGTTGTCTCGGCCGTGTCATATTCTCTAAATAACACGTTGACGACAGCGGTTCGCAATTTATAATGTAATTATGTTCATTTATCCGAGTAAATTTCTCTATCAATGGTGAAAAACGAGAGGGAAAACGTAAATTTCAGACTGGTTTCACAAAGTGGGAAGTTAAACATCGTGCCATTTATAATAAGTTGACAGTTTTATGTAATAGACAGCCGCAATGTGTACGCTTATTAAAGAGTCCGAGCGAATGATACAGTTAGGATTAATAACACGTAAACGATTTCATACAAGTACTAACGAACGTGCCTACCTAATTATTATACAGCATCTGGTGAATAATTCACCTTTTTCTAACAAACCGTATTTACTGCTTCTTAATCGTTACCGCCAACTGCGGTGGGTACATGCATGTGTGCATCTGATCATTGATCAGACACATTCGTTGTTCTTTTCCATTCAGCCATATAACTAACCAACTAACTAACTACGAGTAATTCTTTCAACATTTCTCCTAGTATTTACTAGCATGATGTATGGTTGTAGTAATCACTAGTAATTAACACATTCATATACATTTCCTATATGTGTATGTACACAGGGAGACATAATATAGAGTAGCGGACAGTGATGTAAGGGAGGCACATGTACACGTATAGGAAGATTGTGTTGTATACACGATGGATGACAGTAGAGTCGGAGTGCTGACCTATTACAGAGATTTAAGAGGGAGCGGTCAAACCAAACAATCAACAAGTTTGACGAAGCATCTTCAGTTAGCTCACGGTGCACGCAAGGCATGACTTCAATCACACCGCTCGCCGGTGTCCCGCTGTCAGTGGTCAGACTGTGCATCACGGCTACCTGCTGTGAACAACGTGCGCCACAGTCTAATCGTGCTCACGGGGAACTTATAAAACGGTGAGCAATAAAAACTTCATATTTCATAGAGGCCTTTTCGACCATCGTACCATCAGAATTTGCGTTCAACAACAATAGCCTTCGCAATGGCCACCGAGCGCTTTTTTAATGGCAGTCTTGCCGTTTCCGCATCCGACAGATAACGAACAATGTTAATTGATTTTCTTGTTTCGCGACTCGTGCAGGTGAGAGATCACCTCTGCGTCCTGGATTTACACGTGCGAAAAATCATACCTTCGCGCGCGCGCGCCCAGCTGATCTCTTATCTTATACAATGTTTCATTTAACCGTTGTGGAAAAACGTTTGATTATTATTTGAGCCTACGGGCCATTCGCAAAGCAGAGAATCAGCCAGTCAGTCAGAGAAATCGGAGGTTTGAAAGAACTTAGATGTTTTTGTTCAGATGTACAATGAGTCATTTGTTATGGTACAGTGAAACGGACGTTCTAATACGCATGAACACCAGTGGTAATAAGTAGGGCCTATTAGACATTGCACTGGTTCCCAGGCAAACAGACCAACGGAGATATTTTGTCTCCTACATTCAGAGATCGAGAGATCTTTTGTTTTGAAAATATATATGTGTGTGTTTGAACATGTTTTAATACAGACTGATTATAACAAACTTGTAATTTTTAACAGGAAGTCAAATTTTAATTTGCTCAACCTAAAATAGTAGTAAAATGGCCACCTTGCAAACAAAATTCCAACAGTGCATATAAATTTAATACTATCTTGACGCCAGTTTAAGCAACCTTAAAACACATTAATAAAAATAATGTTGCATACAATGTCATTCAAAGTGAATAGGACTTGCTTCTCAATACTTCTAATA
>JAGJTL010000016.1:2989532-3017502 GCA_022063505.1 Calosoma granatense
ATTTTAATTAACATTTCGGCTACCGCTTAAGTATAGAGAGTATTTGATATATTATTCATGCACAAATTAGCACAACATTAATTATTTTTATGCAATGTTGCATATAATTATTTCGATGACGTTATTCTCTTGAAATCATTATAAAATCTTACAAAAATATACAGTGAATCAACAAAAACTAGTCGACTCTAATCATGTTGTGTAACTATTGTATATATTGGACATTGGCAAACGGTTCAATATAATTGATAGTTAAACAGAGCGAAATTATTAGTAGTTTAGTTGCGGTCATAAATAGATACATGTTTTTACATATATGTGTGCATGTAGATGTAGTAGTAATTGCAATATTACTTATACACTAATACTTGCACAGAGAGATGCAAACAGGAAATTGCTTCTGTCTTATGTACGGCCTACGCAAGGATTTCGGAACGGTTAGCGATTTGTCATACAGCGCAACTAATCACGTGGGCTCGTGTCGAATATTCGAGTACTCGACATCAGTCTTCTATGATTTATCCTAAACAATTTCACAGCCAGCAAATGTAACGTAACTGAAACCAACCACATTACTCCCATGCTGGTAAAATATTATGCCGAGCACTATGTTCCAAGAAACTAGTAGGCAGTGCACGCAATTATTAATATAAAACAACATCTCCTTGATATCAGATTAAATTAAGTAGATAGTTTACGATTTATTAAATCCCGTGGGTCATTGTAGTATTCACTAGTTTTATTCATTGTCACACTTTAACTTCTGTATACGTGTACAAGTGGCTATATATAAATAAAATTATATATATTTACATAAATCTTCATAACTGATCACTGCACGTTATTAATACAATATTTTTATTTATTTTTTTACAATTTTCACCTATATAATAGAAGAAGAATATTTCTTGTTTTGTAATTTAAACTCAGGCTTCAAGCAATATTCTATGCACATATAACTTCCATAGTTTTACACAAACTCTAGTTCTAACCATTTGCTACATGTAAAATATGTTTGCCGTGAAATTATAGACATTATAGTGTGTTCTGTAAGAATTAGTTGTATATTGTATTTGAACAACTGGTTGAACTCTATATTTATCTTGCAGTATAAAGATATAGGTATTGTGTTACGAAATATACGAAAATATTTCGCATAGCTCGTATCGTTAATCGCCCGCGGTACATCACATAATCAGGTTAACTTTGACCTTAAAACAAGCGAAGCGGCAAGAAAAAAGCAAATATAATTTTTAATCGTGAACATTCTGACAATGACACCGTTAAAGGCATCCGTCGAAAACGCCCACCACTCTATCATTATGTGCCAGCTAAAGTTGCGCAGCCTCTCGTATAATTGTAAAGCACGTATGTTCACGTGTACGATGTTCGAGAGAACTGTTGTTGTTCGATTTACATCCGCCCGACGTAAATGCTACGGAACGTTCGACACGACTCTACTCGTTGCTGTGGAGGTATTTTGGTGTTGCTCAGATGCGCCCACTTCGCAAGCGCCAGGATCGTGCTTGCGCACAGCGCCAGTCCGCTCCCACCCTCTGCACATTTGCCACTTCACAATCACCCATATATTTATATATGTGGATACGTTACACAGGATCAAAACATCAATAATTGAAATATTTACACTACTGCCGCCTGAAACTGTTCTGTAATTAACTGTATCTAACACGAGTACTACCCTAAACTAATCTACCTAACATTATCCTTATAATTAATTACATTAATTTATGTCAGGGGATACGTAAGGGTATCATTTAATATTGCAAGTTTAGATGACAGGAACGTAATATAATATTCAAATTATTAAATATACGAATATTGAAATATTTATTTTATTAAATATATGATTATTGTATTTCTATGAACTTGATACCTTTGTATATATTCTTAAATAATAAATCCATCCAAATTTTGAACCTGTAGTCCAAATTTAATAGACGTGAATTTAATTTTTTAAAAAGAACACTGATTATATCTAATATTTATTTGAACCATGAAGGTAAAGAGAGTGCAGGTGAAATAATATTAGACACGTTGTTGCTTGTGAAAGACAGAGATATAGTACAGGGTAGTACATGTATTTTGCATGTTATTTGTGTAACGTTTAGAGTAAAGCATTAAGATAGTACAACGAGACTATTAGTGCTAAAATAATGTTGCACTCGTTGAAGTAATGTATCTTAATTCCAAGTATACGAACATACAACTAACAGAATGGGTACAGGTAATAATAGTCTATGTATATTCGTGTAAATTATTGTTAAACATGCGATGAAGACTTATCGTGTACTAATGTATGTGTGTTCAACAAAGTGAAGAAACGAAATAAAAATCAACAGTGCCATTTTACTCTCTGGAACAGAGAAGCACATCGCGTGCATCAGACAGAGGACACTTGGCTCTGCACACCTGTACACTGTTGTATAAAACTATGGGCATACTACATATCTGTGTATGTACTTCGTCGCATGAGACACAATTCACTGTTTACTCAAATTCACTTAGGCTTGCTGTATAACAAGAAAATAAGTATATATGTAAATGTCACAGCTAACTATCTGTGCATCTACTGTTATTTTGAACAAGTAAAAACTATTATAATATTTGTTACTATATAACTTTGTTTATATTATGTATTGAAGTGTATATTCATTAGGTTATGTTCTGTGTGATGATATATACATTTACAGAATATATATACTATATATAATGGGGTTCAAGTAGAGTCTATAGATCTAACGTCGAGTGTCCGATGTGGGCTTTTCGAAAGCGTCTGGTCGTAGTTCGCGTGTCGTGCACTGCGGCCGGTAGATGTGTCTTATTTATTTCTATGAGCGTTTCACACCTATTCAGCTCGATATCGCACCATTCACACCTTTCATTGCGAGCTACAGAGTGAAGATAAAGGCGTTTTACACGTTTTTTGTAACATTTGTATGCAAAACATCGGTGCTGCATGAACCTTGGCGAGCAGTGTTTCTGTAAACTATTTAGCAATTGAAATCACAAATTTCACTCGCGATCTCGTTTTACATGTAAATTTAAAGCTATTTAAATTACTAACAAGAACAATAATGTTATTTGAATCCGGTAGTAACGTCTGTAACATTATTGTTAACAGACCTCGCACACTTTACGACGGAATTGTCTTCAAATTTTACAAACAATTCCACCACTATACAACTAGCTACTTGTGTACATGTTACACAAATACCGACTCTACTGAAATATATTTCTGAATTTTACACTCTCATGTCATGAATAATACACGTACATATTTTCATTTCCTTTTTCTTAACTTCTTATCAGATAAATAATAAAACATACACGTATTGTTACATATCACCATGCAATGTTAATATAGAATAAATATTGGTACAATTACTATATTCATGTTTATGTGAATCATCAGGGAGGGAGAGAGAGAGAGGATGTACTATGTAGAGAGAAATATAAGCTGTAAGTAAATACTGAAATAAAGATGACGATAGTACCATGTAGTGCAAGATAGTCGAATAGACACGCACACAAGTCACCTGAACGTAGAACATATATTTACAGTAAAAGAGCACAAAATAAATTCGTGATAATTGCAAATAAATAAATGGAAAACAATTATTGCTTATAAAAGTGATAGAGATATTTAAGATACGCCCGTACAAAGTAATTTGATATCTTGTGACATAAGTCAAGCAAATGTATAACGAACTGAAACTATCAATAAATACGCAATTACCATAACCATACATATACTACTTTCTGATAAAGATACATATCCTGTCCAACATCATGTAGATACAAGGTGTGGCAAAAGTCACGCACCACAATCAAGGCAACTATTTTATTTTTATTGTTCTCGGAATTTCATGTTCAATCCACACACAAAAATAATGACTTACTCAAATGCACATCACTGGCTGCATGCTACATGTATGCAATCTACCATATTCATAAATATTCACACACAAACATAACAGCACTACTCCGTTACATCATCCCGGCACACAAACAAACAGAAGAATTATACGGTTTTTATGTAAAGGAGGATGAAAGTTTTAGAAATATTGAATTCACTCTGAAATTGGATATACATATAATGAGGAAACAGTAGGTAGCTACCTACTATAGAACAACTTGCTACATAACAAATCTGAACTTCTGTGTCTGTGATTTCGAAAGCCAATGAAACACTTTCCACCTATAACCGAAAACATCTCAATCCGTTTTTAAATTGATAAATCACGTTCCGTCTCTCCGCACATACATACGGTACGTACGTACGTAGGTTGAATATGAATTTTACCCAACAAAACAAGTATTCGCAATATTCACATAAAGCGTTTTTACATTGAAAATGTCACGCTGACGCAGACGTATTCGAATAACGATCGCATTTTGATAGATTTACGCATATTGTGCAATCGACGTAAGTACATTACAGAGCTAAATTCCCCTGCTCAGGGTGTGGGTAGATGATGGCGTACCAGCCGGCGGTGAACGAATGAGGTACGATACGCACAGGTCCGTACTTGTATCCATTATTTTACTAATAACAAATTCTTCCATATACATGTATACATATATGTATATGTACATACAGTGAGCTAGTGTAATCAGTCAGTGTTCTAAACAAGTGAATGTCAATAATCACATGGAAATAACTATAATAACATTGTAATAGAGTGTAATTGTAACTAGGAATATAGACAGACACACACATATGTGTATATATAGTTTACAGATATATGTAGTTATGTGTGTCCGACCCTGGGTATGTATGGTTGCGTTGTTGCAGTACCGGCACGGATCCGTCCATGACTGCGCGTTTCCGCGGCCTCACCCTGCTGAGAAGACGTGTTGGCGGTCCGCCGCACTCGGGGCTCCTGACCCCGGGATCAACCCCCGCCAGGAACCACGTGGTGACAGACCATGTCTCTCTACCTGTCCCGGGCGCACTTGCGTCCGCTCTTGATTGTAATTTATAACCGTGAGCCTGTGATATAAACGCGCGCGCGCGCGAGAGAACAGCGGATCCAGTTATCTGCAAGCGAAACACACATTTTTACACAACAACTGTTCGTCACGTTGGACAACGATTGTCTGCTTGCTGTTTAGCGACTGTCCAACCGTCTCAAACAATAGCAGCACACACTAGTAGAACGGTACCAACAAACGCCATGCGACCCAGACCCGACCCGTTCATACATACGTCTTCTTACCAGCCAGTACAAACATGCTTTTACCTGTCTGTTGTCATACATTTGTTCAGCTTAAAATATAACTGCTATAAATTTCGTGGTACATGTGTGTGAATATTGGAATTTTTGTGAAATGTCCGTAAGTGAACGATTATATAGAAACGTTGATATTTGAGGTGTTTTATAGCGTATATAAAAGTATCTTAGACGGGAATTCTGATTCATTGCATGCATGTGTATGTGTGTAAAATATTGTTGTATGTATGTACGTAAATAAATTCAGTAGAGAAATGTCCGCCTTACATAATATTTAATGAATGTTATATGTGTGCATTTTACAATATTCCAGACTGGAAAATATACTAATTGCACATACATATATATTGACTTCCTTAAGTGACACTGGTTATGCGTAGCTGATATTCATTAATTCCCAGTTAGAAATTCATATAGCTAGTACGCATACAAACATACAGTATCATTGCCTAATTAAATCAGTTTCATATGCAAACATGATTAATCATAATCATATTAAATAGTCCGCTCAATTATGCAGACATTTTTGCATTCTGAATAACAAACTGTCTGTATTCCATACAAATGTAAGGTGACAGTTTTGCAAATAACTTATGAATAATCTAAAGGTTTCTTGATTGAATACAGCCCAACTATACCTGTATGTATGTACGCACATATGTATCATATAAGAACAACGCCTCTAACCTTCGTCTTACCAAAATAGCTCTAATGCGCTTATAATTATATCAATTCAATTTAATAATTAATTAGTAATATGTAAATGAATAAATAATTTGTGTTTTCATAGAACGCAAGGCCATAACATTTCAGTATCACTACTGTGTGTGCCTATAAAATTACTATTGACAGACATCTTGAATACACGTACATGTATATCTGAAATGATACATTTCACCTGGCTAGGAAATAACACGTTCATTTAGAGAATGAGCTTTGATTGTTGCGTGCAGTAACTAGCTAGGAATGATAACAGTTTGAAAGGTTCTGGTACATGGAATTCATTATAAGTTGTTGCGCATTTAATGAACTCTAATTCGAACAGTTTCAAACCATTATAAAGAATTCTGTTCCAGTGATTTAAATACTTGTCCAATTTGTTACTATTCCGTGTGAAACTATTGGTAATTATAGAACAAATTTATTAGACCATTAAGGAAGATAATTATATATCATATATTTTTGGAAAAATTACGTTATGGAGGCAAAATAATTTAATAATGTTATATTCCTATAATTTAATCTAATTGGACCAGCAGGTTTAAGATATGTTCCGTAAGTTATATATGTATGTATCAGTTTTATAAAATATCTTTCCAAATAGTTCTATTACTGTTTCCTTATTATATAATCATTAAACCGGCGGGTGAGTGCGAAGCTTCTACGCTTATTTACCGGGCAAATTATTATTAAGACAGAATTATGAACAAAATCAAGATCCGTTTCGCAATATGATTATGGTCTATGCCATGCAGTCTGTGGTATGGCTATGACAGATTACATATTCTACTGACGTGATGGAACTTGTTGAAAATAATTATTGAAATATGTTAAAGGATAATGTAAAAGTATATATATTTAAAGCATTGACAATAAACTACATATGTTTATATAGTTCTCATACAGACAGAGTACACAAGTGCTATAAGAGTTGAATAAAACTCGGAAAATCAGACTACAGTATTTACACGTGCAATGATAATCACGCGATAAATTTTAAACGCAGAGGAAATAAAATAAATAATTAAGATAGCCTTTAGAGATTTATATAAATACAGAGTCATAATTGATTGTAGAAAGCAATTATCGTCCGGTGCAATCTCACGTTATTTACGGTTTCATGAATCGCAGATAGTTCTAGTTTTTACTGGAGCTCATAAAAATAGTATAGAGTTAGTTTAACGCAACTAGTACCATTAGGTAGCGCGCTATTGAGCACACTATGAATACTGGCGACCGCAAATCAGTACCAACAGATCGTTTCACAGAGATCATATCATCCATTACTAGCTAGAACTAGAACTATTCCAACACCGGTGCAATTTATATGTGGCTCCTTGGGGAATTTATGTGTGCCATCGTAGCTCGCGCGTCCGACAATTCTACCACTGAAATTCCACGGATATTTTAATGAGTCTAATGTTGTACACTTTTATATCTCTTCCTTACATACTTGTATCATTATGTAATTGTTCCGTGTACATAGTATTACTACAACACATTACTCGTACATATTTCAATGTATATTCCAGTTACAAGTGTTCAAATGATATTTGTATGTAAATAGTCTGAACATGGATGCGCTTAAAATTGCCTAAATGAACAGTACGTTTCATTGTAATACATGGAAATAATATTACGGATATTGTAGTTAAATAAATGTTATGTACATTTAAGAATGCTAAATATACAGGGAAATTAGTTATGAAACTAGCTCTAGAATCTAAAGTAATAGTAATTTCATTGATAGTGTATAATGAACAGGCTACAGTGACAGGTTTTTCCATGATGTGAAGAAGTGTAGAATTTGATAGTAAATGGAGAGGAGAGTGGATAAGAAACAGGACGATTATAACAGATACATCTTGTTCGAGTAAGTATATAGCCATTACCGATGTTGACTGAGGTTGATCACGTCATAAATGTGATATTTCAGTGAATAAAACACAGAGGGCAATGCGTTTGTGGCTGGTTCCGGTCAGTCCTGTTGGACGGTGGAGAATTTTCTCTAGGGAATTGTTACGCACTGCTGTCCGTATAAGAAATGTAACGATTATATGAATAAGAAGAGGCATATCTGTCCGTCTGAATCTCGGTGCTTCTTCTAACTTTACCGTAAACGTGAACGTAATTGCTTCAGTTTCTCAAAATAAAATACAGACCATCATACAATACGTTATTGGTGCTGACGTTTAAAAAGAAATCATTATGAAGAAGCACGTAGCAAGAAGATAACAATCAGGCATCGAAGCGATTTATAAAAAAAAATATCCGACTACTTA
The DNA here is from genome assembly GCA_022063505.1 of Calosoma granatense. Lineage (NCBI taxonomy): Eukaryota > Metazoa > Arthropoda > Insecta > Coleoptera > Carabidae > Calosoma > Calosoma granatense. The sequence continues at coordinate 2,997,790 of JAGJTL010000016.1, forward strand.
GTTCCATTGAAGGTCATCGATCAGTAAAAAAGATTAACAATGCGAGTCAGACAAACATGATTATCTTTCCAATAAATAATTGAAAAACTTATTTCTGATTCCGCGCGATCACCCGTCCTATATATCATTCTAAATAATACCGTCTCCTAATATAGACCGTTCAAAATGCAATGCATCCGTGTTTAACGCCGTATGACACAATACAAGCAGGGCGGTTCATACTCTTATTCAATGTGATCATCTATCATTTAGTATGAACTTCAATGCATATAGTCTGTACTCATCATCATTTAGATTTATGAATAATCTTCTTCTGACGGGGCACTTTAGCAAACATAATAACCCATTATAATAGATTCTAATTCTCTACTATGAGTAAAGACACTGATAAATATTAGCCTGAATCTCACAAATACCAAAGCATATTGAGTACAGCTTCCTGTTTCAAAACATATTCTAGATTCAGTTTAATCGTTGAGGCAAATAAATATTTGCAATGTGCATCTGTACTGGGTGATAAAAGTGAGAACAGATTAGTACATATTTAGTATATCCGGTAATTAAACTCACTGCCATATACGTAATGTGTTTCCTCATCTTCATGTTGGTGGAAAATCAAACCGTCCCCTCTGGGAGTAGATTCCAGGGCCGCCCATGTCGGCAACGTGCCGTACTACATGTAGGGCTCTGTGTGTGTGTGTAGCGGGCCCGCTGTTTGTTGTCCCGCGGGACAAAAACCAAACGTGCGCAGTTAAGGAGTGGACGGGCCGCCGCGGAATGCCACCGTTTCGTTGCGGAACGTTAGTCAGTGGAACGTGAGGGATTTGATGAAACGATGACGTTCGTCCGTTCGTCCATTCGTCGTTCTGATCGCGACAACATGAGATTCCCCGCCGAGGCAGCCGCGTGCAAGCATCCGATGGGAATCGAACCGTACTACCTAACTCAACGCAATTATTTTACAAGCGTATCTCTCTGTGTGTACACCAAGTATACATTTCTTGTAATAACGCGTTCCTCTTTAATGAACTAAAAACCGCTGCTACAATTTATTAGCTCAATCAAATGATTTGCCTTCTTCCGTTGTAATTTAGTTGTTGATGCACGGCACAGCAAATGGAATCGTTCTTAGTTATGATTTCCGTATACCATATTTCTAATTCACTTGTTACAAATACCTATATAGTTTATTTTTTCTAAACCTCATTATATTTACATTAACTATATAAACTTTTCCATTTGGAATTCTCTTAGAATATTAATGTTGATAAATGATACTAAAGTATTTGTTTCATCACTATCGTGCCGTACTACATAATGAAAAATAATAATAATAACAACAACCAGTGTAAGAAATTGTCTATTATTTACAAACAATGTATATGTATATTTGTTATGATTGTGTTCGATAGAAAATGTTCAAGTGTGCAATGTAGGTACTGAAATAAATCACGATCAAAATCCAGGATACGCCTAACCTAGTTAACTATGCATAAGGCTACGCATACATGCTAGGTCACATCATCCTTGACACAAGAAAGTTGTATGAGCAATGACTCCGCACACATTATTGTTAAATCCTTGTTTGTCCACAGTGCAGCGAATTTTCTATATTCATATTCATACAATCGCACACAATTCGCATAAAAATTTACAGAAATCAGTCCTTGCAGTATTGATTATCAAAACTATTTAACGTACAAATAAGCCTTTCAACAAGGGATAACAAAAATAAAAATATACTTACCAAGGTTTCTAATCATAAAAATAGCAGTCAAAGACTCCTCTATTTTCATCTATAATTTATGATGTTAAATTATTCATTTACAATGGTAGTTTGCAGGCAACAGTAGCCTATTTATTAGCTGCTCGTAAATTGATAAGATTTTTCTCTATATTGTACTGTGGAGACATACATGCTCATGAATATTCCATTCTTGAATACTGATGATGATCGTTCGGGTTTTCTTGATTATTCGTGTTCTTTTATAATCTATTAAGGACGGCTCGTGAGGTGTTTATTGCACTCTATATTATCGGTGATATTCGCGCAGTATTTCTTCTGGTAACACCCTCTGTAATATAAAGTTCTTTCTGGGCGGCAGTAATAAACTATATAAATAAACGTACTGAACATTCCTATGTATGTACCTGTCACCATCAACTAAGCTAGAACACAGCTCCAACAATTTCATTAAGCCCACTGATTTAATAAATGCTAATAAGTTTGAAAATTATCCTTCATTGTAGCGCTGGCGACTTTAATGGGCCATATTATCGTTACTTTATTAATCAAACGTGATTTTTCTTTGTACCGGGGCAGCAGCAGCAGTAGTTACTGGGCTGTAGACTTGGGTCTGACCGGTTCAGACTTGTGTGTGTGTACTGTACAGTATAGTCGGAGCAGCCATTTAGCAGCGGGCGAATAGTGCGTGGCGCACTCAACATTGGCGCTGTCGGCATCTGCCTACGCATGCGACAACTTTTAGATCATGCATTACATTAAACCAGTTATCGGTTTTACATAACGCCGTGTATGGATTTTTTTTCGAAATGTAATGGGATTTGCAGACACTTCTTCGATTAGAAAAAACGTTGCTTCGAACAGAAACCAGTCAATCAAGATATTTACGACTTTGATAATTTGGCAGGAACCGTTCTCGTGTACTTTGAATCTAGAAATCGAAATGTATTCAATTCAGAAAGCTATAAAACTTTACTGTTCTGGTACGAACCAGATTCTTACCGACGGATTTTATTGTTAATTAATTAGGTAACCTAGTTAGTTTCCTATTGGATTATAGACAACGAGTTTTTTCCTGGTGTGCAATTAAAGAAGAGAACGAAGTCGTTTGTGGATTTTTTTATACGTAGGTACTCATCATTTATTGATATTTACCGTCATTAACATGGTATGCGGTTACAGTTAAATCATCAGCAGTTGTACATAACTTTAGCAAAATGTGTAATTATGTACTTGTTAAAATAATAGTACACAACACAGTAATCACAGCAGACATTTCCAAGTTCTTGAACAGTGATTGCCTGTTTTATCCTGCACAAAATACTGTACTGTAACTTAGCTTACATTCTAGAAACTACACGAAACCAGTATTTTACATATATCACTATGAAATAATCTTTCATTAGTGAAGATTCATTCACACACATATAAATGTTCTGTTGACAGAAAAATAAAAACTGCACTGGGAAAAAATAATAAACAGATTAAAATTCAGGTCAAATTATAAAAGACTTACATCCGACATTTTAAACTATTTAATAATAATAGTTACTGACAGCATACCATTAATAATGATAAAAAATCATTACAGCACTAAGTTGTGTAACTAATATTTAATTAGAGAATATGATCGTCCCAATCAATTGATCAATATACTCACGTACATTGTATATGGAAATAATGTGTTTATTTTTTGTAAAAGTAAAGGAATATAAATGATATAATTATTAGTTTGGTATGGTACAATTTAGAAGCTGAAGTATTTGTGTATATATTTTTTTGCAAAACAAGTATATACACGTAACCACATGACAGATACAGTTTAGATTCTTACAAGGATTTAAAACAGAATAGAAAGTACGGAAGGATAGCATATTGTTAAATAGATCTTGTTATAGAAACCATAACTATGTGGTTATAAAGGATAAACTTGTTATAAGCGGTTATGGAACTCATATGTAATGTCTAACAATGCATAACATTCCAACATATAACAATATGTTATGACCAAAATAAAATGAAACGTCTGAACATGCTAAAAGTTGAATGTTGAATGAATGATGTAAATATCTAATATAATTAGGATGTAAAATCGTATTAAGTACAGGAATCCACCTACGCCATGTAAACGGTGACATCCGTTCTATAAAGTGCGATTAGCGATCTGTTCCAAAATACCAACACTATTAATATTAATTAGTTACTTTCCATTAACAAGACAGACGTTGTATTTCTGATAGCCATCATTTTACGCCAGACCAGTACCATAAAACTGATTATTTATTACTGGTTGTAAAATAATTACCTACAAGTGTCAATCATGCAATGTTCCAATCATGCCAATAATTTATTCACTTTCCTAGCCATGGACGACAGACGTTCAGGTGTGAATATTTGAGTTAATCATTACACATATATACACACTATGTCCATACTATAAATTGTTTTGCTAAAATATAAGGTACATATTCATATTTAGAAAACTCTTGTCAGAACTTCTGTGTAAATATCTGATGAATGTATATATGTATGTTAGATTGTGTGAGTATGCAAGTGATGTTGTTGAGATATGAATGAACCCATTGAAGCGATATCCAGTGGAGAAGTGATGTGCATAGTTAAAAGGAAGTAGGCAACTGTTCATCTATCTCTGATTAATTAATTCCGATAGGGATCAGTCAGATCGCATAACTCATTCCACTGTATGTGAATGCGATACAGCTGCACGCATCGCCACGTAATTGGCTAATGAGAGATGTACAGATAACAAAGCCCAACGTGTCTCGAAATTAATGCCTACTTAATGCACTGTATCTAATTCCCTAGTGTAATACAGCAGATTTTATTGTACAAGAATAAACCTGTGAATACAAGCAAAACGACGGACAATTAATTATTACCAATAATTAGAGTTCCGCTTATATGAACACATCTGCACAAAGCTTGTTTAACATCCAATGTTTTACTAGAAAATCATACTGATTCACTATTTGAAAATTAGGTTACACATCTTCAATACATATGCAAATTATTATTGACACGAATTTCTATTAATTATTTACTTTATTTAGTTGCAATCTATTAACATGTTGTTCAGGAGATAATTCAGTGAGACTTGGCAGAAAAATGTAAATTTTCTCAATATGTTCTAAATTTGGGCGTGCTATAAATTGTACAGAAATATTGCAAGCAAGTGAACATTCGTTTTAGTCAGACTGTTACATATATGAGTTGTGTATTTGTTGGTTTATTTTTGTGTCTAATCCGTATGTTAAGTAGTTTAGATTGAAGGATGATGAATTTTTATAGTCGTTTGCAGTGACTATTTAGCATAAGAAATCACCACACCGTAAATTAAAGAGAAGACAGCGCACGACTGAAATACGTTGAGAAATCCAGTTTGTAACTCAATACACGTACCGTCCCGTAGTTAGTGATAACACATAGATAGATATATTGACTTGGCAAGTGACGGTATTTGACAAAATTGCCATACCGTGTTCCGGTCGACAGAACAACTCGCTCAAATAACGTTCACACGATTCTCAATTGATTGATGAATATTTCGATACGGAGTAATTGGAAGAATGTGAAATCCCTCTATAGAAAGATATATGTAGATTCTAGGCCGTACAGATTCAAGTGTATTACAATATTAAATGGTAGTCACTTTGGGATAGTGTTAATTTTAGTACGATACTAACTAATGTAGTGTTGAGTAGCAACATGTGTTCATATGTGTGATAATGTATTCAGAGATACGTCTAACTGGACACCATAAAATCTCATATCTTTAAGACTGTAACTGAAACTGTTTTTTTGACGATACGATTCAATACGCAATAATTTCGGTTCGTTAGTAAAATCGTTAAACACAAATCACATAACAACTAATCAGGTTCAGTGTTCGTTTCAAAATCACCTTCGCGAGTTCAAAACAAATTTTATTAGCTGATTTGTATTCAAACTACTGATACATATTTTACATAGATTAATTAAATATATATGTATATGGATCATTTAAAGCTAGATGTATAGTACAATAATATAAACCCTATAGATAGAATATAGCTTGATAAATACCAATAGGTAGGTATATTTCTTACTTAAACGAGACATATTATATAACAGTTAAAGAACACGAAACTTTCTGTCGGAAATTTATTCTGTAGAATGTGTTCTCAATAATTACTTGAAATGACACTCCTTCAAGTCATCAGGTGTAACATTAATGTTTTAATCAAACCAGTGACTCAATTATCCCGTCAGCTTGTATACAAACAAAACATTGCTCATAGAACACACGGTATTTTTCTAGATACATTCTCACACATATAACTATAATTATATACATAGATAGGATTCAGCAAGTTAATTATTTTAAATAGACACGTGTAAGAGGCCTAATAAACACACATACTTACATATATACATGGACGATATGTCCAGCTAACTTAAATATATCAACAACGACGTTCTGAAAACTAAAACTATTAGATCGAAACGCCCCGAAGCTAACATCGCAAGAGATCGAAGTATTTGACAAGCGTGTCAAGAAAGACATGCGTGAAACAAGTTCTTAATTTAGATAAGCAGTGTTCGATAAAAATCGAAAGCCTTTATAGGTCAGCCTGTAAATGAATTTCATCACGACTATATACGTATATCTAGCGTTCACGTGCGGCCATTTTATTTTGCCAACATCTATTGTCGTACAAAACTCATTTTCTCGCGAAGGTCTGCTTTTGTCCAACGTTTAATTAACTAATGATTGACACAATTACAAGCGTTCTGTGCGATTAGTGTTCAATTTGCAGCTACTGAAACACGTGGCTTTCTAAAAATGCTACACCACACAAGATTCATGACTGATTGGATGGAACGTCGTTATGTTGTCAACAATATTATAGAACTACGTACACACTTGTAATAGGTGTTGTTCTGTTGTATTTTTTTCTACTACAAGTGACCATAATTCTGCACATTCACACTTTTAGCCTGATAATTATCTGCATGCAACAATTTCGGTTGACCAATTAAGTAATATCGCGTGTCGATGTTTGAACAACTAATATATATGCACATATTTCATAATACCATATAAACATTTGCATAAATATTCGTTTAATAATGAATATAATCTTGCAAATATAATACATAGTCCTATAGTCATATCGAATATCGTTGTGAAATTAATAAATAATTTTTTCGTAATCATTTGAGATATTTGAGTACTGACAGTTATAAATGTCCCCAGTAGCAATGTTATATGTTAATTGCACGAACTAAACACTATAATGATTTAATTATTACTATTAATTTTCACGAAATATCAAGTAGTTTCAGACGAATTACATATTCATTTTAAGGTTTCAATGTAAAAACAATAATTATCTTTAAAAAACAGTATAGTTTGTATGTGTGTTTAATATATATAGGTGTGGTCATATAATTGTGTTCTTCCATATTTTTACTTGTAATAATTATTTTCAAGACCCTGTATGAAATTTTAAAAAAGAGAAAAAATTTTTTTCATATTTGTTCTTATAGCTTTTATTATTTTTCTTGATAATTTGCAGTAAGAAATAAAATTCACTCGCATTTAAATACTTAATGAATGTGAATGTATAAAAGAATAATTAGAAATATGAGAGTTCGCGAAATACTCATTATATGTTGTATAATATTTTTCTCTTTGTATTTTATTATATGTATAAATCGATACCTGAGAGCGATAGTAAATCGAGAAATAATTATTCATACGTTAGTAGCACGTGTATGAAATGAATATTTTTCTCGTGTTGTTTGAACGTCTAGTGTTATTAATTATTATGTAGCACCCTGTATTTTTCTCTATATCGTATGCATCAGATAAGATAGTGTTTCTGATCGACATAGTTATATTCCAGTTGCGAATATATATGTAGTGAAAGGTTGTGACATTCTGTTCCTGAAATTGCTACTATTCAGACCTTTTTGTTCTTTCACAAACAGGAAGTGCGTTTTATAATTAGTGTAATTAATAATGCAAAAAACTAAGCGTCGATAAGATCTTTGACACACATGCATACACACACACACATACACACGTAGATGTACGCACAGACTCTTCAGATATACGAAAGCTACCTATATGAGAGTGTAACTCTCAGAATGAATGGTATATAATTTTGAAATGTTTAAAAATCTCTATTATCTCAAAAGTGATTAGAGATACCTTATTGGGCTTAGAATCAGCAACGAAGATAAAATCAAAATAACGTTTTCTTTTTTATTAATAACTAAGTGTGAAACACATAAGCACACACACACACACACGCACACACACAGAGGCATATTGAGTGTTCACTAAAATTTTACACTCTAAATAAGGCTATGAATCACATGTGTTACGAATAAATTATAGAATTTCATTTTAACTTTTGATATCAATTGAAATAAAATGTGCCAAAGCAATTTATTACTATTTAATAACACATTATACAGTGAAATCTGCTTATAGTGAACTTGAAGGGACCAGGAATTTGGTTCACTATAAACGAGTGTTCACTATAACCGAAATTTTATTTTTCAAATTTTTATTGCCATATATTCTACTTATATATGCCTGTTTGAGCGTAATCGGACGATATTTGTTCAAGATATCTGCGATCAAAGTTGAGATGATTAAGAAAATAGCGTAGTTTTGATTTTTACTTGCGTAAATATTATACTAAATCGTCAACGGTTGCTGCTAGCTCAATGTTGACTTTATTTTTGAAAATATATGAAGAATTAATATATTAAAATGAAGGACACAGGATACAAGTTTAGAAATGTATTATCTATTTCTCTTAAGTCAAATGGAGTATGCATATATTTGGCATACTGAAAAAAACTTAATTATTAATTTGTTTCCATAAAAAACTAGTCGGCAGGTGATGCATTTCATCACACTTTCGTTCCTGAATAAAAAAATATATGTTATTTAAAATGTTGTACACATATCTATCTAATAATTGAAATAAATATTCATTTATCTAGATATGTAATCATACACGTAAACAGAAAGAAAACAAATTATTATGATCATAGATTATAGTTGTATTTGAATATTTGTAGGTAAAACATAACAGGCTTTTAGAATAGATCTTGTAAACTTTCAGTCAATTTCCAACGTGTAAAATTGTCTCACTAACGACAGTTACAATCTGACAAAAAAAAATTAGTGTCGACTGTTTGTATATCCACTTGACACCTCAACGCATTTCATGTAGCATTAATTTCACATTAAATCATAAATTGCTACAAAAACTTACGTCATGACAAAAACGAAGCGCAAACAATTCAATTTCCTGGTGTTTAAACAACCATGTACGGAAATGACATTAAAATATTCCTGCATTTACATCCTCTGTTTATTTGACAATATAACCTAACTAAACTGTCAAATATTTCTACTACACATAAGTACAAAGGAATTTACTAACACTGAAACAAGAGTTTATTATATTTACAACACGAAACACAATTCATCTTAGTACATTCATTTTTGCAAAGTGTAAATACTTTATAATAAAAACTAACATATTCTTTTCATCTGACACGAGCTGAAGATTAATAAAAAAATAAACACGTTTCAAGTATGTGTAATCATTATTCGATTAGACTAATATACTTACAATGTTATGTAATAGAGATATGTGGATAATCATTTTTTTTTTATTTATATTTTTTTCTGTACTATCTTAATGACTTCATTTCTACATTACGGTCAGTGAATCAAACTGGAATGTGTCTATTATATCATAGAATAGTATTCTTTAACTTATACATTTCATTTAACAGCTTTATTGAATCATTTGGTTGGTTATCAAACGGACGGATAATAACGTGTTTATACATTTTTACTAGAATTTCTAATTAGTTGTGATATTTTTTATGAAGGACTTTTTGTGTTTATATCGCTGTAATCAGTTGAAACGATTTTGACATGTGTCTGTTTATTGCATGTTATATACAAAAATAATAATGTACACATTTCCTACAGAAAAATAAACAATTTCAAATGTATGTTCATTTCTAAATGGATTAGCATAAGAATGAATACAGACATAATTGAAAAAGAAAACAAATATAATTCAGTTTCGAATGTGTCTAACATGTAATTAATTTAACGGTCTCAATTATCCGCTTGTTTAAATATGCAAAACAAACAGCGTGAAGTGTGTATGTGTGTATGTATGGTTAGTCTAGTACATGGTGTTACCACCGAGTGTATAACCGGTGGCATTAGTGAATGCCCGGGTGTGGCGCCACTGTCTAGTTTCGCTAATTTATAGATTGTAATGAGCAGAACAATCACTCCATATACCTGTGTGTAATTGCTACTGTGTGTGTGCGTATCGCGTGCGTGCATGCATGTATGTACGTATGCTTGCATGCGTGCGGTAGCACAGCCAGTACATGCGTGCGCACGATTAATGCACGCAGCAACCTGCACTACACGTACGTACGTACATGCATACATACACGTATACATAAAGAATATTATTTCAAAATACTAATTCATTTTAGTTTAAATTCTGATATTTAAATATAAAAGTACAGACATTATTCAACGTTTTAGTTTGCTAGAGAACTTTTATAAAATATTATTTATATAGTAAACTATTTATCACGAAATAGAATTGAAATAGACAAGTGGCTAGATATAAAATATGAATGCTTTTATTTATAGTGATGAAGAGAACGGTTAGTTAAATATTTTGCAATACGTAAGGATATTGCATGTGGGAGATTGTGCGTCAGTGTTGTTTGGTTGAGATCAATATACGTAATGGCGTGTTATGAGGAATAGTCGGGCGGCATTAGAACAAACAAGACAGGAATCACCCGGTATAATATGCGCGGCGGTCCGTGTACCACGCCTAACCCGCAGGGCACGCGCTCTCGGCTCGACTACGCAACTTTTCTCTTGCACAGACTCCATCACTAGTGGAACTGTTCACTGTTTTTTTTTCTACAAAAATTCATTTTCCTTTCTTCTCCATATGTAGTAGTTGTGGTCACGCAACCATGATTTCAATGATCCTTCATTTGTGTGTGCGCATGCGGTGTAGTTTTCGCTTCTGTTTGTGGTGATTTATATGTCGCTTTTTGACGTGATAATTAGACTGTCACGAGAAAGACTAGCAGAAGAAAAAAATAACAGTCAAGTTCGAAAGCCACGTTGGTAATTTTAGTTCGGAGATATGTTAGCTCTAAGCCCTAAACAACTACAAAACACTTTTTTTCATGTTTTCATGTTTTTTATTTAGTTATTTTTGCTCGTTTTAGTTTTCGTTTATACGCACTTAAAATAAAGTAAACAGCTGAATCTAAAATGAAACTAAATGGATGTTAACGATAATCACTGAATCAACGTCAGTGTTACGTTTCGTAAAGGAGTCATTAATTTTATTCAGACTGAAATACAGCTAATATTTTTTTTTGTATATACAGGAAACACTTTCAACACAGATATTAAATTCTAAAATGAAAATATCCTAAGTAGCTGTCTGAAAATTGTAGATTATAAAAACAAGACTTGTAACTTATGCGTCCCCATTGCAATAAATAATTACTAGAGCTAATTCTTTTTTAAATCTAAATGTGAGTAGAATAGAAGAAAATAATAAGGAAACGTGCCTGGATATATAACGGTAGTGTATGGATTGATGAAATATATTTACATGCGAAGCATGTGTTGAATAATTGAATAACGTAAATTAGAAAGAAGAATGACCATATCCGTCATATAAAATGGAAGACCTACCTGTATGTATGTATGTATGTGTGTGTGTAATGTTCGTGTATTTTAGATCGAGTGTGGTCTGAGCGGATAGATAGTTTAAGAAGTTGCCATACAAAGGCGTGAAATGCAATATTGTATTACGGTATTTATTAATAAGGTGCCTGTAGGGTTTACGTTCCAGAAACGGAGCTAATTTATTACTAAAGGGGAGGCTTACGAAACCGGCTTTTAATTAAACTTTCTTGAAAAACGCATCTTCAATTCATGTTTTCTTGTTACACATGCTAGTAATTTATCTGTACGCTCGCATATTTACAAGTACAGAGAATCAGGAGAGGCTCAGGCTGAGGCTGTATATGTGTGTGTGTGTGCGCGCGCATTTATATTTTATATAGCCAACGATCGAATAATTTATATCAATATAATGAACACTGAATCATCGCCTTTTAAGTGCATTCTCCATCTGCCTGCTTATCTATCTACCTACTGCGCATGTCCTAATTTTTATGGCTACACTGTACACACTAACAGCATATCATATACGTAGCTACAGTCGCGTATACACATGCTGGGTAAATAGATATAATGAAAGATTAATTTAGAAATTTCTTATTCCACCTGACGTAATCCTTATTAATACAGAGCCATTATGGAAAATATAATATCTAGAGGAAAAAATTGTCACTTCAGTTATGCGTACGTGGGAAAATGAAGTTTGTTGTTTCACAGTCTAGAAATGTATATATTCTATTCAATATCATTATTCGTATAGTTTTATTTTGTCATTTAAATAACTGATATTATTCTGTTTTTGTTTCAGACTGAAACAAGTACAGAAGAATATGGAGTACATCTTACAATATGATTTATTACCACAAGTCAAGAGCAATTACGATTCCATAGATTGGCAATAGTCCAAGGTAAAAAAAAGGTGCTATTTAGAGTGCAATTGCACAAGTGTATGATAATATATGAGAAACATGTAAAAACAATTACTTCACATGAATAGTAAGAATTTTCTCGGGTCAATTTCGCAGATTCCTCATCACTAAAGTAATAATTTGTTTACAGAGCGTGAAGTAGCCGGCACCTAACAATTTAAATATATTACGAATCACCTTACATTTGAATACTGCCGCCAGTTAGCAAGATTAACATTTAAAATGACTGATACTTTTATCGGATTAGAATATGAAGTAGAGCAAGTAAGCGAGCATACCATATTTGACATACAATTAGAGATCCCCATCAAACTAGCTTGCCAACGTAATGACAGTGTGTCTATGTGTATATGTGTATGTATACACTAGCGACATCGTCCTTCTCTATACACGTACGTACCATCGTAGGTCGGTCGGTATTGGTACTAAATTATACTATATGATTGAATGTTAACTACATATATGAATATAATACACCGTGTTATATGCGTGTTATGAACCAGCCTGTTATATTCTGAATCAGCGCATCGGGTTTTTACAAACAGACCTTGTTAACAGTTAAGTGACGTAGGAGAATTCACTTAATGCAAACAGATTATTCGCTTCCGCAAATTATGAATCGATTTCCTTTTTAGTAACTGGTTTATTGCCGTTTTGGTAACTTTTACTTGCGATAATTAGACCGTAATTGGTATTAAGTGAATGCACATTTTGTGTTGGCAAATTAGCAAATATGTCATTTCAAAATCTTATCCATTTCTTTGATTACATTTAAATGTCTGACTTCCTAATGTAAATTTAATTATGGTATTAAATGTTTTATATAGAAAAATATATTGTCTCGTACCAAAAAAAACTAGAGCATAAAAATATATTACTGTATAATTGGTTTGAAGTTTATTTAAACTAAATATGTATAGCTTAATTTTTACTCAGAAGGACCTCAAACCGTGGATAAATCTTACAACAAATAGATAATATATTGAATAAATTAAACAAACGTAAATAAGTACATACCTTGTGTCTCACAGCAAATATCACTTTTAGAATGAGAATATTCTACTAAACTAAATTCAGAAACAAATTAATTGGATTGTATTCTGCCGTTTAATTAAGAAGGATTACTGTAGTTCATTTATAACAAGTGATGACATAAGCAAATTGAATTTAAAAAGTGTTAGTAGCTCGGAAGACATTGCTTAGTGAAGTAGGTGGTGTGTTACGGCAATAACAAAATCGGAACGTGTATGCGAGTGTAGATCAGTGTCGTATGGTTTAAGAAACGACGGATGTCAGTGATGTAGATATTGCACAATCCGTAAGCATCTATTACAAAGTAAGTTGTAGTGTACGAATGGCGTGGAAGGTGAACACATTTATCTGCCGATCAAGTTTTAGTAGCGTTCAAATGCTTGAGAGAACGAACTCACGACCGTCTGGCAATGTCAGATTTGATAAGAACAATGTGATATAGGAGTCAGCAGGGAGCGGTACGCTTAAAGGCATCACACATTTTACACGTAGTGAATTTTGTAACTCATTACTGGAATTTATATTTTTATTTAAGTAAAATACATCACAGAACGCAGTGTTAAGCCAAATAACACACCTTTACCATAATGTGTATTTATCTGAACAACGAGTTTAGCAAGTAATATTCTGTTTATTTAATCTAATATTATTCACTCATAAAACAATATGAACGCATAATTTCTTTCATATATATTTACATACGTATACATGTAATTGAACAGTGAGATGTATTACAAAATCTGTTTGCAAGAGAGACTTATTGACGCATAAGATAACGTTAGAATAACCTTTCAATTATACTTGCAGTTTTCACTTCAACCATATGTTATCATTTATGTATGTATGCAAAGTGACAAAACAAAATGCGATATGATATGTAGATCATTACACAAGTCTACATCATTTGAATTTTGCAAATGAAATAGGTCACTTGTATTATTGATTGATTGAAAATAAGCTAGACACTTATTTCATAACATTTATTTAAAATTATTCCAGCATTTCACTCGGCATAACTTGCAATAATTCTTTGTCTATATCTAATACATATTTCCATGTAATGGAATGACATTTTCTAGAAAATCAATATATTATGTACGTATACATACATACATATATTATTTCACATTTGTACCTGATGAATATTTTAGCAACGATAGTGAATACTCTTTTAACAAGAATTTATTTATAATCGATACATTAAATATTAACAAAAATAATAATAATAATAATAGATTAGTATTCATACCTGTTTGAACATTACATTTACATTCGCTCACATGTTAAATGTAACAAATAAGAAAAAGTCACGGTCGAAAATGTTTACATATTACATAATATGATTGTTTAGTAAATATATAATATTACATGGGATTTATTGTTTGTTTTGAAATGAACTTGAGCTAAAAATAATTGTTGCTATTGTTGATACAGGTAAATACATGTACATATTATTAATAATTGAAAGAGAAATAATGATGTTTATATTCTCAGTGTATAAATGTATGTGCAGTGTAGATATTTTTATATCGTTAGCTAATCAACGTACATTACTAATTGAGAATGAACTGATTTCACATATCTGTTATAATGAGGCAATATACATACATACATACATACATACATAGTTAGACAATTGGCAGTTGAGTATTATACATTTAGCACAAGTATAAACTCGTTACATTATGACAACACATTGTATAATATAAGGTAAATCGGACTGAATGCGGTGCGACTAATTACAGAATAAACAGAAAATCAGTGAAGGGAAAATATGCATTCTGTTTCGATAATTGGAATCTATTAAATATAAAATTGACCATAAAATGCTCGTAAACTAAAAGTTTTTGGCTACTGATTACCCTTCACTTTTACATAAAACTAATGACACTAATTTCAACCATGTGCCGACAATTAACGTTAAAAATTGTTGACAGATGATCATAGCTGATAAACAGAAAACTTGATTTATCCTTCAAAATTCAAGCACCTGATCTATGAGTGTACCGGTACAACATTGTACGTTAGATGAATATTAACATATTCATTTTTAATAAAGTTAAAACTTTTTCTTATTTACATATTTGTTTTAGCTGTCATAGATTTAATTAATCGATTGCTTGCATTACCAGTGAGGTGTGTCCAAAAATTCAGAGCAAATATTCAGTTTCTTGCTTCATTAACAAAATTAGGCAATACTTTATTATTAGAATTCATAATTCTAGATTAACGAAAATTCAAATCACTAGTACAGCAAGTATATTTACTTCTATTTATATAGCACTAAATGTTAAATATATTAGTATATTTTGTTCTTAAACAATTTCTAAATAATAATCCTGATGTTAAATTTAGATATCTTTTATTTCTGTACTATGAAAGATCATTTCAGCTACTGAAATGATATAATATACTAAATAGAAAGGATAAGTAGTCGTAAAAATTTATAACTGCAATAAAACAATATATATAGTCTAGTTAGTTATCGACATATTTGACAGTAGTAAAATTTTGCACATATATTCGGTAAGTGAATTGCACGAATTAGCATAGATAATAAACATTTTAAACTACCTGCTTCCCCATAAATCAATGGCTTAATTGAATAGACAAGTATTTTTCCTTTCGTTTTTTTATCCGATATTAATGGACCAATTACGAAAGGCCTAAGTGCGTATAGTTAAAATTTTATTTAGCGAATGTAAATAATTTCTGAATTTGGATTAAAAGTTTTTTTTTTACATGTCTACTTTCATTTCTGGTGTTAAATATTTTAATGTTATTACATATTTTATTATATTTTTATCTAGTTATATATTGGTGCGTTTTTTTTGTCTAGGCCTTCGATTAATTTTTTTTAAAGAAATATTTTACTAATTTCATGTGATACAGAAGTAATATCGTGATATAAATGATATATAACTGTTGTGTTTTGTTTGAAAACATATAAGACAAGTATTAATTAGTTGTTTCATGTTTCTAATGCAGCAGTTGATTAGCATTAAATATGATGTAAAATATACAATTACAAGTTTGTGTGGTTTTTGTACGTAATCATTGGTTGATAGATCGGAAATACAGCGTGGGTTTGGACTGGAATATCTGTCAGGTTACACACATTTTCTGTATGTCCACTTAGAGGTCGTCAAGTATTTTTTTTTCACGTATATCTATGTGTCTCTCTTTCTATCTATCTATCTAATTATCTTGATGCTATGTCTACGATTCTTTTACAAAAATCAGAACGTCCTTCAATTATATCTCAGTAAAACTAATAATTAATTTCTTAATAAAATTATGATGAAACATGACACACTGATAATTATATTGTACAATTAAATGTGAGTGCGTGTGCGCGATTGATTTGATTTCCGTACCGTGTGTGTGTGTGACATCGTGACAGACTTCCGCTAAGATTTTTCATACTCACGTTGTTCTAGTTTCTATGCGGTTTCAGTTGGCACTGACATATAAGAATGTAAACTATACCACAATAATGATTAAATGTATTTCTATTACTTGCATAAATTGCACCGATCTTATTAAATACCAAATAAAAAATTCATATTTCCAACCACAAGTAAAAATCCGTTAACAACGGCTGACTTTACATGTAGTGCGTCACGTGTATTGTAAATGTAGGTAGCACTCACTTCACATGTGAGTGTGTTGATTAATTACTCAACAACAGTATTCAGCAACTACATATATATTGATATTATTCACAACGCATTCTACTCTGTATATATGATCTGTTTCATTCTACTGTAATTCACAGACACGCATAACTGTGTTTTATTCATAAGTACAAGACTCTTGGAATATGATACGAATGTAACCGGTACTGTACACTGTAATCTGATGATCTGCAGATCACCAGCCTACGTGATTTACATAAAGTTTTTCCGCGATGGCGTTTGCACAGTAATAAGTTTATGATTTGCAAACGCAACTGATTAAATTATGCAGTAAACAAATACAATATTCATTTAGTATAGTACGCATGTACGCTTGTTATGTCAACATATTGCTGAACAATCGTAAATTGTGTTTATACAGTAACGGTATCCGGATAAATCCGGAAAAAATCACAAATAATTCGTATTACAAGTCATGCATTTACACAGGATAGAGAGGAGGCAATCATTATAGTAAATGTTATGGTATGAAACTAATAAATTTGCATTGTAAAAATATCGGCACTGTCATTACATAAAGTGCCAATAACCACTAATTGCTCCGCCTAGTTATAAATATGCATAGTCCAATATCATCCATACACTAATTATGGTTCCAGGCTGCGGACGCTCATATAGTGGTACGCGTGGGGACCTGTGTACTATTATAACATATAACATAGCAAGCACACATACACGCATACATATATATAAAGCTAGACTAGCAAGTCTCACACACTTATATGTATAGTTTAACATACACGCACACACAGATACATGTAGATATAGAAACTTGACAGGAATATACATGCAAGTCCCACACGACATCAAATTTACAGAGACAGTAATCTTGCACGCCTAGACCGAAACCAATCAGGTATTTCGTAAAGATATCGACACTTTTAATGACAACTTTTTAATTCACCTGAATAAACAAGGACGGCACCGAAATGATTTATTCAAATTTCTAATCGATCAGATCTTATTTAAAATTCGATTGAAACAACGCTGACAACAACGTTGTGTTGGCACGAATTTCGTTTTCATTAATGACCAGATACTCTATTCATATATGAATTTAATTAGAGATTCGAAGGACACTGATGTGGCAAAACATTTAATTGGCGTTATATGTTGAAACTGGTAGGGTGTCCTGTTCATGTCAACAATATGTAACTGTCTGAATTTCAATCGACATGAATACATATTAATGATTGTATAGCTGTTACATACATATACTTAAATATTATAATGTATTATACTGTAGTAGATGTTATAATAAATTTAGAACATTACAGAAATAAGTATTGTTGCTTGCATATTCAATAATTATGGAATCTTGATAAGAAATTTCCCATGACAATCTATCATAGTCAGTTAACTTCTTGTAAAGTACTTTAAATACTTCTCAATCTCACGTCAATCATTCCGCTTCTTGTGAACTTCCGTCTCATCTTTAACAGTCTTCAACTACTTGTCATTAGTAATAAATTAACAGAACTTCAATTAGAGAAAATATACTAAATATATTACGTAATACCTCGTAGCTACGTAGTATTGGGGATTATTTGGATAACATTATTTGAAAAATTATCTAAATAACAGCTTGTTTATCTATTATATATCTAGATAAAAATAATCGTCTTTTAAACTTAATGAAAGTGTAGAGAATAAATTATACAAATATTTAAATGAAATGAAACTCATGTAGCTACAGTATGATTATTTGTTGATCACAATTAGAATAATTAGCAACTAAAACAAATTACCATTGTATTCATATAAAAACATATTGTTTATAACATAACTGACCATAAGTACAAATAGTTAAAATAGATATATGTAGACAATTAAAAGTTATATGTATAAAGTATTAATTGCATATACGTAAATTAATTAAAATTTTATATTATATACGTCTGAATATATTTTTACAAAATAGTTTTAATTATTATCTAAGTGTTTTATCTAGATAATACAGATATTATCTTTTATTTGCATCTAGATTCTAGATAAAATAAAACGTTATATATTATCTGTTATCGAGATAAAAAATGTTGTGTAATTTCTGTATTTAATTATTAAAAAAATATTGTTATATAACTCAACACTGCGCGTAGCTATATGAATGTAAACATTTGTAATAAAATTACAATTTCTTTAATCCTTCGATATAACTTTTTACGAGCAGACCAAATAAATAAATTTGCTTCTGAACTACACCGCCTACATAAAACTTTGAAAATATATAAAAGTGAATGCCACAACAGAATTTTGAACACATTTTCGAATATAAATGTTACCTGTCAATCTTGTAAATTAATTAGATCAATAATTTAGAAGAAAACGAAGTTGTAAAACGGAGTGATTTGAAATGAACATTTTTATAACAATTTAAGTAGGTAAAAATAAATTAGCACGTAGTTTCCATATTATAGGAAATTAATATTTTTATTATGTCGATAAATTTGCATGAATATATTACGGTAAACTATTTACTTTCAGTGCTAATATTGTTATTCAAGTTGATGCAGTAAGTCAATG
>JAGJTL010000016.1:3017556-3032728 GCA_022063505.1 Calosoma granatense
CTACAGTACTGAGTATAGTAACAGTGAATTGTTAAAAGTGTAATAGTTCATGAAAATGCTAAATGAAATTGAAGGTGTAAAGGATTATTGTTGATATATAGGTAGGTAAAGTGATTACCTCGTGGGTAGATTACACAGCACAAAAGTGTTTTTGTTTTCTTCCTGGTGTCCTTGAGTTTCAGAGAGCGTCGTGTTTTGTTTGAATCGTGCGAATAAATTAGAATGAAACACCCATAGAAGCGACCAATTGCAACAAATTTATAACGTAAATGTTTTATTCATGTATGTTCTCAATAAAATCTTACGATTATAAAATATTGTTATGTCATTTACGGCAATTAAGCACTTAATTGTAACGCGAATTTATTTCTATTCAATTGTTCTTTATGTAAAGTAGACGAAAATCTAATAAATTGCAATTAATTTTATTGTTTCACTGTTTGTTTGTTTGTTGATGTAATAACACACGAGTAGAATGTGTGTGTGTGTTAGTTGTTTTATAATACATACGAGTTTATACATTTGTCTAGTAAGAGATTTCAGTGAAACATTGTTTACTGATCTGAATGGAATAGTGTATTCACAAGTAACTGGTTATGGGATAGGAGTCGCCGAGAGTTTTTAGAAAACATCTATATAAGTAGCTACACGTACAGATAACTATGCAGAATATTTAAATTAATTCATTGGGTACAACCTCGATCTAACTGCATCCTTGATAGCAGAGCCACAGCATGCAGTATATCCCCAGTGCATGAGTGTCAATGTATTACCAATTTGCTCTGTGAATAATGTATGAGCGTGAAACAGCTACTCATAACTTGCACTCACACATACACATATACATACAGGTATATATCTGTGTTACATATATCTATGTATGTGTGTTAAATCACGCATATATCGCGGGGTACATAGGATACATATATGAGTGATGTGCGCGCGGTTGATATATCAATATTATTCATGGACGCCAGTCTACTAGTATATAGGTGGTAGTAGATAGTATAGTTGTGGCAGGAACCCGTAGTGTGCGACCACGCCCGAACGTCGGCGGACGACGGTCAACCTACCTACAGCTACTATATGAACCCTGTGCCCATTTTTGCAAACCAAACAGGATTCAGAATTGCTTGGCGGATATCTGCCTGTCGACTTCAATCCGTTCATTCAATCTTAACACTTCATTATTCATACATACATTAATAATGTATGTCCGTTGCCTAATAACAGTTTGAATTTAACATAAATATACAATTATATGTGGAGGTATATCTAGATAAAAGCTTCAGAAAGAAATGTCAAGAGGACTGGAAGAACTTGCAATTAATAAGTCCATTAGTAATATACTCTGTTATGTATTATGAAATCAGTTATCAGTTGCAGGATGTACGGTAACTAAATACAGATATGAAACACTACTTCTCAACTTATTATTATTACTATATGATTTAATTAAAATTGACATTACACTGCTCTATGCAGAATAGTTAGTTAAGTTAGTGAAATGGAATTGAATTATATTGCATACAAGTATGAATATATAATAGCGCTATGTAGAGAGATGTGTAGAGCGTCGTTGATTTGCATAAATTAGATGTGACTGTATGTGACTGGCGTAAGTTTCTTTACCCTTCGGATAGGAAAAGTGATTCAAGTTAATAAACAGTGTTTACATTTCGTAGAGCATGTTGGATTAAATTATATACCCGAGGGGTATTATTTTATGCGCGTGAAAACACTCAGAGAACTGATATTACGTATAGTTACGCAACACGATCTGAAATAGTTACCTGTAGCGTACCGAACAGCTAACTAGATCACGAACCGTCGGTAGATCATAAGAACCTACCAGCAAATACAATACTACTATATAACCATGGTAACATACCGCATTCGGATATCCAGTCACACCACCATACATACATACATACAACATAACAATACAATACAATACAATACAATGCGATACGATACGATACGATACGAATATTTTATAGAAAAGAGATCGCATTTCGAAATGGCACGTTACACACAAACTCTATCGTATATCATTGTTATTAAATATTCATTCTATCTCTATCTAGTTCTGCCTGACGAAATATCATACAACATATATAGGTATATATTTTCTATAAATTATACTAACTAACTTATGTACATATATATGTGTAGAATAACGTAGGTGAAGATAGTTTATTTTGACTTACTATTAATTTACGTATAGTGACATAAACTTTCATTGAATTTTATATCGTAACGGAATAATTACGAGCAGCTATATGCAAATATGCATTATATATATATGAAAAATGCACTAACTTATCATAAATTAATGATCTCGTTAGTCGATGAAATTTGCATATTATTAACAATATAGTAAATTATTACTCTTCAGCACTAACTCAACGTACTTGGTCAGTCTGTAAATAAATAAATTATTATTATATTATGCGTATAAATTAAACAGGTTGAAAGCATAAGAAATATGCATCTAGTTCGTGTATTATCCTAATTATTTTCTACATAGAATTATGGATAATTGGCCAAAGACAATGATACATATATTTTTCTAACTATACACTGTTCACAAATGTACCCTGTTATTTTCTATAATCTGTGTACATGAATCTGTAGATATTTCAGTAACATGTACATGAATAATATTCGATCCCCGCTATTATGTACTATATCGTGGAGAATAAAGGAGATAATCGGAAATATTTTATATGTAAATGAGATTGCGAATTCTAAATTGCCGTTGTAATGTAGTATTTTAAAAGAGAATTATTTGCAATGCAATGCAATGCGGTGTGTATCGGAGAGTCAGCAACTGTATTGCGTTGGCTCGTACTAGACTATTAGGTAATGCCGAGATAATACTGGTATTCGATTACCAGGAGATCTTAATATTGAAACTCATGCTTATTATGCTTGACTGAACTTCAATGCGGATGGATATTTCACAATTAAGCAATGATAATAAAAGTAAGATCACCGATACGATACGATACGATGAGCAGATAGACAGAGGAGATGGATGCATTCATATCTCAGCCAGGCCAGCTCTAGCTAACTAACATTTTTAACACGGATCCAGCACATCATTTCATCAGCAATTAATCTTCCGATTACAATTGTTATGATTACGTTATGAGTGCATATTATTACGCAACATCTAATTACCAATCACTGATCGCCTGTTACTAACTATTACTATGCACACACACATCATTATCAATGCATTAGTTTCACGCCAATTATTTGCATTTTAATTGATTCTGAATTTATTTGATTGACAATTTGCAGTAAATGAGAACAATTATATATTGTGACTTGTGATCTATAGCTCGTTAGATTTATCCAAGTTTTTTTATGCAACACGGATGTATGATAATTCTATGAATCCAATAATATCTTATGTAAATATAATCAGAACAATAGCATTAAATACTACATAAATAATATAAAACGATTCCATAATGAAAGGCAATGTTCAATATCTCAGATAAATTCCTGGATTACTGGTCTGATTAGTTTTATTTACGCTTAGTGTCAATACTAGTTATGCATACTATTTCTTTTTAAATTACATTATAATTTATGTTTCAAATGAATTAATATGAAAATGTCGCACTGATTTTGGATGTAACTGTCTGTGAGAGAGATCAGAGACCAGCTGAATATGTACATGTTCTTCTAAGTGTGAAACGTTTAATAATATATGTAAGATTGCGATGTAGAAATCACACTGTGGATGTTATAAATAAATCAGAATATTTTCTAGATGTCGTGTGGCATGTACGTAGAGGTAGGGCTGAAATAAAAATTTCAACAAACGGAGCATAATAATAATTCAAGGTTGTGGTAATGTACTAGGAAGGCACCTGTAATATAGCAGCAGGCATCGCTAATCCCTATTTCTCGGCCCGATAATTGCAACTTATGGGGACATTTATGTGTGGCAAACCTCATTCTTTACGTTGCGCACCTTGTCCCATCCCACATGCACAACGAATACGTACGCGACTTTACTCGTCCAACACTTTTAACCTCCTCGCATCTATACCCCGTGTCCACTTCCTTGCCACACATACTCAAATCAGGGGGCAACTATACCATTCACCCTTAACAACTGATAAAAGTCACAGTATTTACTCAAAATTCTTTTATTCTTTCATTTTAATACTGTTGAAAACAGTTTTAGAGTCAAATTCGTTGCTCGATCCGTTTCACTTTCATAAATGACATGTAGTTTTGAAACATATATTGTTAAAATATTATTAATGGATTCGTTAAAAACGAGAAAGAACCAGTATGACATTTCAGAATCGAGAGTAACTAATAGAAATTTATAGATGAAAACAGAATAAGAAAATGTTGTAGCGAAACCATTTATGGTGATATATTTTAATTAAAAGGTAGTCAGATGGAAATGGATATTGGTACATATTTCAACTATGGTAATAACAGGCTAGGCTTTGTTCTTTATTCTAAATTATTAGTTTTAAATGACTTCTAACAGTAACTAATTACGCGTGCTGGAGACTGAACATATTTCACGGGTATGCGGTACCGACCTCTGTCTTAATTATTCCATACACACCACTGTATACGTATATGTAGTCCGTTGCACACAGCTTACTAGCAACTTCACTTTCCAGAACTATTAACCGAACATTCTATTATCTACAATATCCTGTCATATTACAATAGATGAACGTATTTTAACATCATTTCATTCCTAAAAACAAAACAAATCTACTGTTAACTTATTTATAGTACCGCCTGTTACCTGTTACCATGAAAACTGGCTTTTTACTAGTATACGCCTGTGATTAATCAGTTTTTATGAAATGCAAATTTATATGATTTGAAATAATTTCTCATAGTATACTACCTATAGTTATAGTGATTATATTCTAAGGACAAAACATATTTTACCACAAAGTAATAATACGAACTAGTTTATAATAAACAATCATTGGTTTAATTATATGAAATATCTACAAGTATATATTGAATTAGTTTTTGACTGTAAGGAAAATGTTGTGATCTATTAATAAGTAATGAATACTTTTAAAATATTGTACGATGGATGTTACGTTATAAACACTAATAAATTAGTAATTTTGTTGGATTTTCAAAGATAATTACTATGGAAATGAATATTCTAAATGAAGGTGTGGCTGACCCAATATATTGAAAGAAATAGATTAGCGTTCAAAATCTTTACTAAAGAATGTAGTATATAATTCTAGTATAATTTACGGTTTGTTTATTTTAAGCAATATATCTACATGATTCAAGTGATAAATTTTGCATAAATATTAACAGGTTTTTTTCTGTGATTTATATCTTCTTAACTAAGCCAACTTGAACTCAAAATAATATCAAATAATACTGCATTTATAAATTACCTAGTGTATCAGATGAGAATGGTCGAATTTTTCAAGTATATGTATGTATGTTTCTATGTAGATCAGGTCCTAACCTGTTTGTTATAAAGTAACATTTGTGTTGTGGCCTTGTACTATTAAATGAAAAATGTTCTTTTGTTGTAAATATGTATCAAGTCTGAACAT
The DNA here is from genome assembly GCA_022063505.1 of Calosoma granatense. Classification (NCBI taxonomy): domain Eukaryota; kingdom Metazoa; phylum Arthropoda; class Insecta; order Coleoptera; family Carabidae; genus Calosoma; species Calosoma granatense. The sequence goes on from JAGJTL010000016.1 coordinate 3,023,142, forward strand.
GAAAAAGGCAGATAACTCGTGTTATTAATAATGAAATGTTACGGATTTATAAGCGATGTGGCTTCGTTCCGCAGATAAACACTAGAATATTTAATGCAAACTAATCGTAATTAATGCGATTACAGTGATTTGTTTTTAATTTGCTCTCGTGAGAAAATTATCGCCAATGGAATATATTATTTAAATGTCGCCTGTAATTATATAAAACAGACAAGTAAACATTTTTTACTACTCTATATGAAAGTATATGTCATCGAGTAATCAACGGTTTGATTGAAACCTGTATGTTCCCTTGGATCTATATTTTTCAAAACAAATTGCTTCAAGATAATTAGATTATTTTCCGTCTCTTGCATCTGTAGTTCTTTAGGGGATTGTTATTCAATTCTGAACAAATACTAGTTCATAATTACTTAATTAAAACTCACTATTTACTGTCATAATTGCACGTAATAAGTAATATACATATGTATTATTACAATATTGTAGTGTTTTACGGGCTGTATGATCAGGAATTGATTTTGCTCTGTAATCAAAATCATTAATATCTAAGCGGAATTACTTGTCTTGTATACAGTATGACACTGCATGATTGATTGAATATTGTTCGTATTGATAATAGATCAAATATTTCACTTGCAACCTTGCAACCCGGTATTATGCGTGTCTTTGTGAGAAATCCGTTTCAACATGACGAGTATATGATTTATTGTACAGACAGATATGAAATCGGAAATCAAGTTCGGTTCCTGATGAGAGACATATATATTTTCATTTGAATACTTGCTGAGAATAGATTTATTGTTAACTAGAACAAATACCAGTAATGCTAGTATATTTCATAAGAAACATGTTGCACTAATTAACTATGGTTTGTGATTGCACAGTGCCAATGAACTGAGTTATTCCGAATGGCCATCATAATTTTGTTGCACTGGAAAGGAATACCCACGAATGTATGACGAAGGGAATTAATTATTGAGTAGCGTGTATCAATTAATTTTCATATGTTATAGGAAGCAATAACTTGAGCTAATCTTTACGTAAGTTGAAATCACTAGGCGCGGTGCCCATATGCACTACATGCAACATCAACGTGCAATATAAACGAGTTCTATATGTTTTTACTCCGAGATCACGACAGAAGTTTTAATTTATGAAGTCCACTCATACCATACGGCACTCATGCAAGAGTCCCGGCACTGTGATTATATCCTATAAGCCATGGTGGTCGACGAGATCTCCTTTACCAACCACAACATACTCCATAGCCACGTTTATATGTGAATCAAACTTTTTGCATCACACACAATCCATACCAAATTCTAAACATTGAAACAAATAACAATGTTCAATAAGGACATACAATGTCAATTCTTTATAGTTTTATTATGAAAGTATTTAATAGAAATACACTTTTTTCATCCTTTCAGCTTCATTAAACCACAGTGATTGAAATAAATTTTAAATTTTTATTTCTCAATGACAGTTTAAAAATATAGGTTTTTGTAAAAATTAAAACATAAGGATAATTGAATGATATGGTCAATTAGATTATTTGAGTAAGTAATGAACGAATGATTATTATTGATATATGTATGTGCCCCCGTATATAAATATAATTGATCGACGCCAATGAACTGTGACAATGCGAAGCAAGTAGAACTCGGCCCACGTGTCAAACAAGGACGTTTGTGAGTTGAGAAAAAAAACCGCAACTAAACAATACCTGTTTGCTTTCTCATACACGTTTTTCAATAGCACAGTAAAAATATCACAAATTAATGTATAGGATAAAGAATAATTATTACCGATAGATTTATCTGAACGAGTGCATTGTGTTCGAAAATACCAATATTCAAATTAGTTTGCATATAGAGCTTTGTTAACAATCAACAATCATTGACTTTACGCATAGGCTGTTTTTCTATTTCCCTTCACCTTTGTCTTTATGATTAATTTCATAACCGTCCATTTGCAAATAAACACAACAGCTTGCATATATATATATATAGAGCTAATTGAAACCTAACATGCCTGTATATATATCTAAACGTGTTCAGTAAACCATTTTTGATACGTTCTAAAATGTTAATGGTAATGATTATTTTCTATTCATTACCTATGCAGATATGTTGATGGAATTACAATTAATGAAACAGATCATTAACTAGGCACTTTTAGTTACCTTATATAAATTATGTAATGTAATAGTATTTAATAAAAACAAGTACTTGAATATATTTATATAGTGTTAATATAGATATACATCTCCCTTTCTGTGCTGGAAAAATGTAATTATCATTAAACTACAAACTACCATTGGAGAAGTACGACTGCTTCCCTCTTCAAATTTGAGCTAGCTGCAACTGTTGATGATATACAGCTATTTTTAACCCCTACATCACCACTATCTCAACAGTCATATCACGGATCGCTTAACTGCTATCAAATTCATAATCTACGTTATACAAAATTCCGGGAGCCACGATTTCAACCCTCTACGAACAGTAGAAAAAAAAAGTTGAATTTTTTTCCTGGTGGTACAATAAGATATGTCGCCGATCTTGGCCTTAATAATCAACGAAAATTTTGGAAGTTTTTCATTACTGGACCTAGATTGTTGAAATTTGGTACATAGAGTAAATAGGGCATTCTCTCTTCAAAAATGTAGCTAGCTACAACCGTTAACGAGATACGGTACTTTTTTATCCAAAAACTGCTGTTATCTCAGCAATAGTAATTTGGATCCCGAAGCGGATGTTAGAGGTTTTTTCTGCTGCGTAAATAACTTCTCTGCATGTAGTAACATGAAGTGTGCCATCTATCGCATAAAAGTTGAAACATTACATTTCAGTACCATCCCCTTAACTAATAATGGATAGTTCAACATCATTTCCAGTTTGAGTATTAATAACGACACAAATGACAAATGCTTTGGGTATTTCAAATGAAGCATTACTTCCTAACACAATACAGCATACAGTCTTTTATATTTTAATCTAATTCTAAAAGAATAATATAATATTAGAATTCGGTAGAAGCAACGTTGACATATAATTTTCATTTATACAGTATAATATTTATATAAGAACTGCCTATGTAACAAAAATTAAATATGTACTACTTTTACAAAATAATTGGTCATGTAAATTAATAAAAAAAATGAATAAATATTTATTCAATATAATTTATGCAGTGTATTAATGTTCCTAAATACAAACAAGTTCATTAAATAATCGGAGAGTGGACGAATATTTCCCTCTAACCACTTATATGCAAATGATATTGCAATTAATTACAGACATTTACCATGATTGACCAGCTACTAGGTTAATTTTATTATAATTACTATAATCAAATAACAGTTGTCGTTCAGTAACACTACTTGACAATCAAGCTACAGATATCTATTTTATTTTCATATTTCTCCATATATAATGTTGTACTATCATGTTGAACAATGTTTATTTAGGAAGAACATTTAGAATATATTTTAATTTTCTATTTTATAATTTATTATTTCTATTATGTGTATATCAGGCAATGAATAAGCTATATTGTATAATGAAAAATATGTACTTGAATGCAGTGTTCTTATAATAATTGTTCAGGCCTAGGTGTGTTAATATACATGTATATATTGGTGAAATGAAAAGAATATACATAAATATAGTTTGCAAAATACTAAGAACACTAGATATGTATATTAAATGTTAAATCAATGAATAATCTGATCGATATGTCTCACTATATGTCACTTGCTATAAAGTCAATTAGTCTTTAGCGGCAATATTAATAAAGCATCACGTATAATTACATGTATGGTATTTTAATTGAAACATGAATTATAATACATACGTGGAGAGTTTATATCACCTTATCGGTATATCCGCATTTATATCAGAATTGGAAAACTCCACCCGCCTTTATACAGGAATAAATACATGTACACACATAACTATATATACTGTGCAATTAAATATCACTACTAATGACTAATAACTACTTTCATTTTATTACTTATAATATTCTATACACATGTCTCAGCTATTTTTGTTCATCAATTGTTGCTTATTCCTTTCCAATATGTTCAGAAATACATTTCTTCAATCTTAATACTGAAAAGTCAGTACACCAAAAACTTCTAAAGCATAAAATGTTCCTGTGCGTTTCGGTCCAGTTCTGACAATTTACGGATTTCATACAGACATGCCTATCACATAATGATTTCGTTCAGGTATTTGTCAGTCATATCGAATATAGTTAATGTTGCAAAAAATAGAGAGACCCATTTAAAATTAACCTTATTACAAAAGATGCCAATAGCCATGATCGATAAAAATACTATAAAATATTTGCAATAAATATTTTATTGATTTATCTTGTGATACAATCGCGTATGGTTTTATGACATTAATAAAAATTCAAGCAATTTTTGTTTTTTTTTCAGTGAAGGTTCGTATCTATAACTCGTGCTGGATCGTTTCAAAAATAGACAAATAATTTTAGCATATCTATAAAACTGTTACTTAATTACTTATTCAGAAAATAATTTTTAATATAAAGTATAAAATGTATCAATTAGAATTGTCATGTAGTTTAAGAAGTAATAAAAGTTTTATGATTGCGATATTATCTAAGCATGTTTCTGTCAAAAGGAAATAATATCTGTCTGTTATAATATACACAAGGTCTTAAATCTGTAACACCAAGTGAACTAAGTATTATGAACATTATGTATCATTTATGTAGCTAACATGTTCTCTATTACATTTCAAACGAAAACACTTTCTATGTACATATGTATGTATTTTACAAAATCTATTTATTCCTATTTATCTCGTATATCTTTTATAACTAGCAGTTGAAATATATTTTCAATGAATTTCAGAATTATTGAATTAAAAATACAGCTATTATTTCACAAACACTGAAATTGTATATAACCGCTTAAACAGACTGTTCAAATTTCAAACATACATACAAATGGTTTAAGTACCGTGAGTGTAAAATGGACAAAACTATATATTAGCAATTAGTTACGAAGGCGAGAAACATTGATACGACATGTGTAGACTCGTATAAAAAGAGAAAAATAATGAAAGGTTAGATGCAGGGAACGATACGAAACCTAGTATTAAACGCATTCCAACTGTTTGATACGCTTGGCAGAATTCGTAAATGATTTGGCAAAAAATTAATTACGTAGATATTTCTGTTTGCACTTTTATAATACGGTAGCAAATAACGGAAAGCCTCGGTCTCAGTCTTCCGTTCGCTAATGAGATTCTACGTAACACTCGTACCAACAAGCTATTTAGTACCAGCGAGCACGTAAATTAATTACTAGTGCAAAAATAATTAGATTAATTATTCCTTGTTGAAATTAGCGACAAATATATTACAGCCACTACACAGAAAACTAATCAAGCAAAAACTCGTCCTACAATTATAGAACGTTTCTAACTGGAAACGTTCTAAGCGGGAAGCACCTGATTATATATTCGTATATTATATGAAATTATCTAATGTTCATATATTGATAAAATAAAAATTAAAAGTACTGAAAACACACACTTAATATGTAAATATAATACACATACATATATGTAGAAAAACAAATTATAAAAAGCCATTATAAAAAATAACAAATTATATTCAATTAGATTATAATTTGCATAAAAAATCAATTCACATTTTATAATAGATAATTTGTTAGTAACAATTTGTAAATCACTTATATAGAATATGAGTCAGTTTAGTATAGAATGTTGTTGAAATATAGAAACACGTTCACACTAGGGTGCTGTGTCGGTTGTAATTGATAAGCTGTTGATGATATATATATATATACATGTACGAGTATGTATGTATATAGTGTGCATCTATGTTTATTGTTAGTTAAAATGTCTTCACTCACTTATGGGAATTAAGTATCGCCCAACCCATTTCAGCATTCCTCACAAATTAAGAAAGAAACATCTCTGTTGCTGCTGCTACAATCGAAGGATACATTATTCCCACATGAATACCGTTACACCAGTGCTACTGACATCTACCTCTAATCAAGGACGAAATAACAGTAAAATGTTAAATTCTTCACAAACATTGCCATCATTACACAAAAAATATCAGATAATCAACCGAACGAAAGAACGAACTCGTAAAACTTAGATATTTTGAAATCTCTTATTAATTAGCAGAAAATCCTTGCTTGCGAACCAGTCGTTGCAAGTCTGTTGTTATCCGTCTAGTTAGATAGGTTATTGTAAAAGTTGATTTTACAGCTTACGACAAGCACACCAATGAATTAAAGAAATAATTAAGTCATACATCACGATCTATTGCGAATGCAGCTAGCTACTATGAAACAAGTATTTCAGTAATCCGAATTTGTCACCTTTGACCCAGATAGTCCTTGAAATAATTAACATTTACAAGTAACCTACTATTGGTACACAATAGTATGCCGGCTCAGCAGCGTCAAATCATAACATAATTGCTATGATGGGTGGTGTCTGTCTCCGCTCACAAACAAAGATTCTGTTAACTGCTGCAGCAGTAGTAGTAGCAGTACTATTAAGACATTACTACATCAGCCAGCCAGCCAGCAATCATCAAATACTATTCTGTCATTAGTAATACTTGCATACACAATCACACTGGAATATGCATAAATCAAATATTTACATGCGTTTGTTGTAATTTTAATTATGTATATGACATGTCGGAATAGTTAAAAAACTAAAAGAAACATGAATATAGCTGCAGGCACGTATTTATGTATTTTAATATGATATAAAATTAACATTTTATAGTTGATTAGCAGGTTTCATTACTGATAAATTAATGTGCTTACCTCACGTGCGTCGTGGCATTATTATATGTAACATGTTCCTTTTTTGCAATATGTAAGTTACATTTTTCAAATGGATTTCCTTTTCTACTTCATAGAGAATATAATTTATATAGTTAATCATTTAGTGTATATATGTATGTGCGTGTAAGTGTTCATTTAAACTAATGAATACAGTTGTAATGTTATAAATAATATAAGTAATATTCCAGGAACAGTGTGTCATGAAAAGTATTCACTTTTTATAAGTAATTTCTTGGAAACATTTACGAATGTCCTAGTACTATAGCTAGCTAGCTACTGGTTCATGTTCCACCTGTGAACAACTCATAAGTTATACTCTATCTTTACTACTGATCGTCCATGAAAAACAATTAGTTACATACATACATACATACGTACTGTGAACAGTGAATAAAAATCTTCACATTCCTAGGACGGACACGGTTTCGCCCTGAGAACAATATCTGATTATGCAGTGCGCAAGTCACACAGAAGCTACAAGTGACAAGTACAGATTGTCGTAATATTCAAGTTTGACATCGAGATGGAGCTGTACGTAACCTTGGTTTGTCGTACGGCTGCCTCACTGCAATCGCGCTGATTTAAAGGTTAAAGAAATGCCACCGATTTTCCTATTTATATGGGGTGTTGTTTACTGACACGAGACAAGATTGTATATAGTCATTAGTTAGCTGTAGTGGTAGTTTCCAACGCCAGCTGGTATTTCACTGACTTTGACATATCGTTCTTTATACCTTATTTATGCGCTACACTCTGCTCGAAAAATAATACCTAGTCTAGCTAACATTGTGTAGATCAAATTTACTATACTCTGGCAAATTATCATTCTACACGCTATAAATCACCATTCACATTTCTTTATTCTACTTACTTTCAGCTGGCACTATATAACAAGATATTTACAATGAACATAATGTTTCGATATTTGGAATATACATACAGGTATGTTTGAAATTTAGATACATATCATACATATGAACACAGTCAGTATAAAGAGTAAATTGTATCCACTTGTACATTGTGCTTTTGTAGTCAATTTATATAATAGAATTTCATATCTCCTGCTGCGTTGCAATGGTATAAAAATGCGTGTAATAAATTAACGGTGATTAATACATTTTAGAAAGAAGCAAAACCAATTTAAATATAAATGGAATAATGACTTTCAGTTTTATCTCTCTTTCAGCATGTAGGTCATAAATCAAGTCGTAACTTGATTTGATTTACTAGTTCTATTAATTTGAATCATAAAGAGATTTGTATGTTCTTTTTTTGCTAAATCGGTATCTTAAAAGCTATAAATTTCAAAGAAATTTTTTTATACCAAAACAAATAGATATATTTTTTGTTTGATATAATTGTACACCCTTTTTATAAGTTAAAATCTAGCTAACTGTTTTATAATGGCAATAGAAAAAAGTAAATTTGCATATCTGATATGCAAATGCATTGAAACATCACGACTAGCAAGAGAAACACTCTGAACGAGATGGATATGTAAATATTTTTCTATCGTTTCATTTATACTGACTGCTATGTGATTTCTGTGTGCCTGGTCGATTAAGAACCGTGACGCTATTAATTTGTGTAAACGCAATTATGAATACGTAGATAATTATGGCCAGTGTGTCTATTAGCATTAGAATATTGTTGTTATATGGGTAAAGTTAGATGCATGTCCTTGGAACTTCTTATAAACTAGTTTCACATGGTCGGTACCATTTCAGATTGATGTATCATTCATATCGATCTCATAACTTACGCGATCCGATCATAAAAACAAAATGGATTATTCATCACTTTTATTATTTTTCTGTGTCGAAACGAAAATGTCACGGATTTCAATGAATCAGAAACAAAGAAGGAACTGTGGCACGTAACTCGCTTAATTTATATCGTCTATTTACTGTAAATTATCCAGTTTGAACAATTGCACGGACTTTTCTATTGGTTTCATTGCACACAATAAACATATACTTCATATATTCGTGATTCATAGCATAAACGATACTCTATATACCCTAAAGCTACTATTACACAGCAAGCCAGTATCAATATACATATGAATAACAAGGATTACAAGATATTTCATGTGTCCTATCATTGCTAAGAACAACTCATATACTTTGAACTTATCTGATGATATTCTTAGAAACAAATAAATAAATAACATACAGACATGTATTTTTACAATACGCCGTCTATATACGAGTATATACTTGTTAAATATGTAGGTATATCATGCAGAGTAAAGGACATATGATATTTATAAAGTAAAATATATGATGAAGTAGGCTTTAGAAGCGGGAGCAGTTAATAGAAGTTGTCAAAGTGTTATTAATCACACAATTATAAATAATAATGTGACACAGTACGATCAGCTGCGCGCCGGCTCTCACTTGTCTAACTCACACCGTGGGAAGATTTTTATTATGGTAATATTTGCAAAATAAATAGACTAGTTTACGCCGCAGGCAAATGATCTGATTATTTTTTATCATAACGAATCAAGTCTACACGCACGTGACCCAACAAACCTGTATCAACTGGTTCAATACAAACTAACTGATAAGCGCATCATTTTATAATAGATCTGTTTACATATATACGTATTATTTTAAATTTATCATTGAAAATATGTATACTAAAGTAAACATATTAATTAACAATGTGTCTATATTTCAAATTAATATTTTTTTTACTT
>JAGJTL010000016.1:3046995-3062197 GCA_022063505.1 Calosoma granatense
GTTTACACTAATAATGTTTTGACCGATTTTTTTTCTGTAATAGTGGAGCGTATCAAATTTCAAAATAAAAATGTTTTATAACGATTAAATAAAATTAATTTCTAATAATAGGTATCAAATATCGTAATAGAACAGACCAATTTACTACCTACGCTGCAATTTACAATCTCAATTTTGAAAAAAATTAATAGTAACGTGAACAACCATGAAATTGTATAATTATAGATATTAAATTTCGTACAAATGTATTTAACTGCTGCTACCTAGCGTACACACGATACACTACATTTACAATGCAAATGTCTGCTGACAATAAATCATTTATTTCTCGATTTGTCATTGGTCTTCGGATCATTATTTATTTCGGCACCTATAGCAAAAGGCTGGATCATTAACGTATCAGTCTATGACCCATTTTATTGTCAAACCTTAACTGATCGATTATAGGCGTGCGTTATGTATTAGCTGAAGGAAAGGTTATGTACCCTCCACGAATTAACAATTACATCATTCCTTATTTTATCTACAAACAAAACTTTACTTTTAACAATAGTTAACAGTAGAACAAATACTATGTTTATTTCATGTAGAGCATTGCAATTCTCTTACAAACATGTGTCAGGAATTATTTCACATAAATAAACAAGATTATTCTTGTCAATAACACAACAAACCACTTATAGTTAATATGAAATGATTACATTGTGACTGAAAACATTACAATTTATAACCTAATTTAGAAAGGCAATAACTACATACATCGTATTCTCAGAATGACAAATATGAATTTGGACATGTGAAAAGAACATCAATGAATGATTGATGTTCAACTATTATTATCTGTGAAACTCGTAACTATGAAAATAGGCTCAATGACAAGATATAATTATGAATATGATTGAGACGATGACAAATTGTTTGAACTGATGCGAATAACAAAGTAATTTTTAAACCTTAGACATCATGTTATAAAAAACATATGATGTATTTACCTTTCATTTATATGAAATGACGTAGTTTATATTGTATTTTACTATAATTTCAAAAAAAACATCAGTTATTGTTTTAATGAAATACAATAAACTATTAAATTTATTATTGTAATAAATAATAATTGTATAAAATGACGGAATAATGGATTTTATAACGATTTCTAATTATTGCTTGGTGTATAATATTTTAAATAATTAATACAAGCACTCTTCTCTAGGACATCTGGAATATGATTCAGTTTTTGAATCAGTACTGTTTTTAAATCGTCTTGTGACATTTGTAAAGTGAATGATTCTGTATATGTTTGTATTGTATTGTACATGTATGATATTATCAGTGAATAAATGAAAGAACATGTCTTGTTTCTCTGTCTCGATTCTTTGTGATGCGTAGCATCAAGCTTATTGAGTAATGACAGTGAATCGTGAGAAAGATGCAATTACGCAATTCCAATAATAGGTGAGTAGAGTAAAGTACAGACATGTAGTAAGTAAGAAATATAGTTCAATTGTATATACATACGTATGTATATATGTATATATGAAGTGCAACTAATGTTAGTTGAATGAGCAGCTGCATAAACAGTATGTTTCCTTGTCGGTGACAGTAATTACGAGATATAAAGACCTCCAAGAGACCCGGTGCGAGATCATGATGGTCGACACCTCGACAGCCTCTGGTGAACCTCACTCACGGTAACAGAATCATACTCATAGGAACGGTTTCTATAGAGAACAGGGCGTGGTAGTTCGCTTCTTTATTCCATAGGTGTGGCTACCTATGCCTCGCCTTTGACCATGATTTAAACTAGATCAAGCGACCGACCAACTAGCCACCTATAGTCATCTAAACTAGCCAGCCAGCCAGCCTGGAATATTTGCCAATATGTAATATACGCCGTCATATTTTGGCAAGGATACCACTAATCGTTGATGCTAGTTTATGAACGTTAATTATACACTGTCAATTATTAATTTCACGCTCCTATTTACGATATGTCGATACTGATTTCCAATTCGGCTTTCCTGTCTGGAGACAAATTAAATTTGGCTTTAATCCAGATACGAAACACTTGACAATGTTCTCGATTATATTATAATTACCGTATATATCAGTGCATTTCTTTCATGTAAATGTGAATCATATATTTTAATAACTTAATCATCAGTTCTGTGCATTGAAACCTAGCAATTAAAACTACTATAGATATAGTGTAATTGCTTTAATATTCGGTTACGAAAATTAACCGTGACATGCCACATGCATAATACTTTAATTTAACGAAACACATATGTCTTTATTATAACAAAAAACATACATAGCTTGAACAAATCTTTCCCAATTGAATTATGTATATATAAATATATTCATGTACACAGTTACATTTCGTAAGTATAACTGTTGGCTATGTAACAATGATACATAATCATAATTTTATAGGAAATATTTGTTATCTGACACATTTAAAACTTCTACTTAATATCTTAATTTATATATTATAAGATGCAGGCAGGTATATTAGATGAGAACGATAGACACCAACTGACAATGAACACTATTATATTGAGCACGTATTGAGGTCACATAACAAACCCGCCCTTGATCAGTTCACATACATACACCCTGGCATATATCATATACACACACACGTACATCCATGTATGGGTGATTATCGTGACGTTGAAAAAATATGAAACGGAATAAGAAATTACAGGTAGGGTAGGGGGATAATTAAAAATGATTTAGAACCGATAAAAATTGTGCAATGCAAATATAAATTGCACAGCAAATAATATGCTCGTGTGTTACGCAATAAATAAATAACAATCACATATCAGCAACAGGAATCGAACCGAATCATCAATAAATCACACCTTGATATCAAACACACATGTATATGTATATACGTGTGTACATATATGTATATATTGATGTGTATGTGTGTGCGTTACGTATGTGCGAGCGAGTGAGTGAACCAATCGGCCTTATGAAACTAATAAATAACAAAGACACAAACATAGCAATTACGCGATCCGTAATGAATAGTGAAGCTTACGATCAGTAGTCGCCCCGATTGCGGACAATAAAACCAACAAAGAATGAAAGAACATACATGTACGTGTGTGTGTATATATGTATATAAGAACGAGAGACGACTAGAAGAAATAAAAATCGGACGGCAAGCAAGCGGTACAGAAAGAACACAATGTAATTATTAGTTATTAAGCAGATCGATCATGATTCATGATCAAAGGTGGAGATCGCCAATAACGGGATCGCGGAGAGCGTAGTCAAGGTCTTCAGGCGAACTGAGCTCGCCACGCCGAGGCCTCCGGCGTACAACTTTTCCTCGCCGATATTACAGAAAAACAAAAGTTTTCGTTTTAGTTGATCGCATATCGCTCAGAGCAAGGCCGTTGTACATTCTCATCCGCGCACGGACCTATCCTTTCTTCTGACGGACAGGCCATTGGCGTACTAGCTACTTTGTTTTTCTACACACGACAACCCACATCACCTCTTTTTTCTAACCATAGCTTGCATGCAAACATGCACGCTCGCCACACACACACTAGTGTAGACTAACACACAAGTATTTATTCCGTTATAATATTGTTAACATATTATACTGTTATTTTATTCATTGTTAGCCTAATCATATAACTACTTGTTTTCTAAACGTTATTGTGTTCTACATTGTTTCTAAAATTAAATCTGAATAACCGTTATTAAATGTTATTATCGAAAGTGAAATATTTTAATTTGTAACCGTTACGAATAAAGCCTTTAGAAGAATATGTATGTTTCTGTTGGTTATCAATGAGTATAGGTATTGGTTTGTTATTGAGTATACATGTATGTGTATGTATGTACAAATAGACGTAGAGATAATGAGTACAGTTTAGCGTCGCCGCCACTGTCTGGGTTCCCATGACAGAAGTATATAGAAACGTAGGACGGACAGTTGTATGGAGAGACGGAAGGATGTACGGATCGGTCGAGCTGCTAGCTGCTGTTGCTGCTGCTGGTTGTTGCTAGTTGATATTAATTAACGGTTATGCGAGTATAGCTCAATGCAATGTGGAGCTCCCTTTTTACAACTCTGATTGTAGGTTCACTAATGCAATTATAGTGTTGCCAAGTTCTCACAAACAACCAAACAATGAAACGTTACCGGTTTTTTGACATTTTTAAATTTTTACGACGATACAGTGACGCAAGTTCGTTCTCAGATTTCGTTTTAATTTCTTTGCATTTTCGCATTGTGTGCAATTATGTGTGGCTGTGGCGAAGGGAAGAGCGATTCTTGGAGAATACAAATGAATTAAGCGTAAAAATATTGTACACATGCGAGCAATAATTACTGCTAGACAACGTTTTTTATTTCATGGGAAACAATCGACGCATTATGCGATTGTAATATGAAAAATGTTAATTTCATGAGAAGAAAAATATATTCACCTTGTACGTTGACCACGTGATACACTCCCGACATCGGCTACAATTAATTAAATATCAAATAAATTATTCATTTCAGCAACGACAACAGCCAGCAGATGTTTTCCATTGAAGGTCCAACATTTGCGGAAATATATTTATTTCTACTACTTTATAAAAATATAATCCTGTTTGTCCTTGAGAAACATCTTACAATGTATATGTGATGTATTTTCATATTAGTTTTTTGACCTGTAACAACAATATTATTGTAAAATACTATGTGAAATAATTATTTCTCTGAGATAAATAGGTATGTTGTCGATGTTGCATCGATTAGAAATAAATGGAATAATATCGATTCTAACTGTTTACTGAAGTGCGAAATATTGCACTATAAAAGTACACATTTATGTAAACAGTAAATTGAACGCTTCTAGTGTTGAGGTATTTAGATTCCTGTGCGAGAATTACGTTAATTGAAGGCATATTTCTCAATTTTACATTTGATACACTCCGCGCACCTGGCTCAGAAAAGTAATTAAACAAGCATTTAAAATTCCGACATAGTCATTTTATTAACTTCTGCAATTAAGAGAAAATGCGTTTTCTCTTCCAGTTTTATTTTATATCTGTGTCTTCCTGTTTCTTTCACTGGTTTTATTTCTACTACACATCTTTCATTCGTACCTGGTAACACTGATGAACCATTAAAAGCAAACTATATCTAGTTTAATCAGGATCAAGTTCAGCATTTATTATGTAGATGTAATGTTGTCGAATACTGTAGGTACAATTAAAACTATTGCTATCTAAAAATGTTTATTTCACATATGTTACGATGTAATTTTACAGTAATTATTATTAATGACAGCATTTATGTTAGGAGTGGCATATTTAAATGAAATGCTTGAAGCAACAACTATCCACTATTTGATGGAAGATCGTTGATGTGACAAATAGTTTCGGTTAGAAAGGTACAAATTAGTTTGTGTTTCTTTGCGAAACTCCATAATCTGTCTAGAGAAATAAATAATATTTATGAAGGAAATCAATGAATACAGGTAATTGTCAGGCGATAGTTGGACGCGTGCGATGTAAAACGACGTACATTTCAACATTTGCATATCGTCGTCACATACGTAGAGAACATTATCATAATTATCGATGGTATCGCGGGTGATTGATAATAATATAGCGGGATGCATGTTTTTTATTTTTGTAACTGGCAAGTGTAACGTGTACCTCCTGTGTTTAACATATACAACACTTAAATGTAAATATTGAATATTATAAACCTTGTACTTTCCTTGTCTCGCTCGTGTTACGAACAACTCCACACGTAGAAATATGGAGGATTTTTGTATAATGTAGTGGTTTCTCGTCAAGTGACTTGTTCCCAGAATCATTTCATGAACACGGACAGTCATGAATATGCATTCCATAATTATAGCACTCAATAATTATTGCATCATTTACACACACAGCTTTCCTCATTATATGTACATGTACCATGTGATAAATAAATAAGTTTGGCGTGAGACGTGTGGGCAACAAAAAACTGATTTCTTCTATAATTGTAAAATATCATTCATTGTTTGTTAAAAGTCCGTGTAGGTGTTTGTGAAAGGTGCAACGAGAAACGAGATAATAAATTAAAAGCCATACTCAGGAATATATAAATTTCAATCATTCAAATACATAGGCAACGTTAATTAATTATTATATGCAGTCATCACATTCGAAATTTCCACCTAAATTAACTGTTCCATCATATGCATTTAATGTTGAATGAGAAATGTTCATTTCAATCAAAATCAAAATGTTTCTGCGAAATATCCAAAATTCCTGTATGTAAATTATAATGAAAAATTTGTTACCAGTCTGATTATTTGACATTGCTAGCAGCTTATGCTAATTGTGTTTATTATACACTAATTAATTTCATGTTAATACCCATGTAACTAATTATAAACTATTCAGAATTACAATTTTCAAACTTGACATGTCACATAAGGACAATTAAACATAAAAAATAAAAGCTAATGACGTCTTGTAAATGGAAACAAACAAGAAAAAACGCAATTAGCTGTGGAGATTTGAACGATAGGTACGGCGCGGGTATTTGTGCGGACGAATTATTGTAAAATCGAGCATCGCTTCACCGAATCTCAGTGCACTGTAAAATAATGAGTAAACCAGTCAGATAATCGCCTAAAAACTAAATGAAACCGAATGCCAAACAGTGAAGATAAATAATGTACAAATGTGCAAGTCAGTTCTGGTTTCTCTTGGACCACAAAACGACATTGAGAAGCGCAATTACTCTACATTTTCTGAAATCTCTAAACAAAACCGCAAGGAGTGTAGTTTAGATTGGAATAGGAATGTCGCAATATTGCGGTGAGTCTGATGTCGGAGTAGGTATTATCCACGGATGATTCTTCATTCTGCAATAATTGTTTACACAAGCAGGCACCGTCTTACACTACCATACCATTACGTATCTCAATCAGCCACAGAGCCACTTGCATTTTCACAACTTCTGTTCCATATTTCATCTAATTATTCAGTAGTAGTTTTTCTAGTATTATCCATACAGCGATGAAGTAATAATAACATAGTTACTAGTTGCAATAATTCATTCATCAAGTCATTGTAAATAATAAAACTGTAAATGAATATTTGATTAATTCATCTAGAATAATTGCGTTATACATGAAGATCTGGGAATGTATTTTCGTGGATAATCGATCATTGTAATTTCTACATGAATGCCTGTGTGATTGAGAGTTTAGTTGTGAATATTTGACAGTGAGAATATTTCTGCAAATTCCTGACGTGGTGTTTCGTGTAATTTTAGGTGATTTTTCCATGCAGGAGAGATTTCGCAAGTAGTGAAGCTTGGAGGAGATTGCATTTGGTTGTGTATTTATTGCAGGCGATTGTTAGTGATCCGTAAATAAGGAGAGTCGGGTGCCGTGTACACAGAAAGACCGTCACTGAGGTTAAAACTCGGCGGATTACTATGCACCATTGAAATCAGTGATTTTTCCACAGAGCCACGATAGAAACGTCTTACTTAGTGCAAAAAACTTGCCAGATATACGTACGTATGCCAGTGCTTAGTTAAGACGCAAACCGGATTCTCTATTTGGTCACATAATTATTTTACCGGCTTCAAAGTTACGACCGTGTGTACATCTGAAAACAAACGCAAAACAAACTCAAATAGATCCTTTTATAATTCTCATATCTGCTTGATGATGATATCAGCCAGCAGAATGTGGAATGAAAGTGTTTACTTGTTGGCGATATTTGTAACTAGACATTAGTTGCTTATGGTCCTATGTACAGTATTTGAAAGCCATTAAACAAATTTCACAATGTGCTCTATGGATGAATGAGTTCAGTGCACGTTGTCAACGCTTTCATGCTGACAAATAATACAGTGTTTTTCAGTGATTTGTCCTAATTCGAGGTACGCAGCGACCTTTCACGTCGAGGGTCGCATTACGTGCGACGACGAGTCATTGTCAATTCGTTATGATCTATCGCCTTGGCATAGTTTGACACATCAACAGTTCGTTCTACTGCGAAATCAGGAATTAGGCATTACCAAGAAACGTTACACACAATAATGCGTAGCTACTAGCTCATTTCTCTCAAATCTACTCATTTTTTTGCGTGCATGATGAATGAACCATGATATTATCTTCAAAACAAGGTAAATGTTTGGGAAAAAAATCTATTAAATCTATGTTAAATTTAACAACCTTTCGCTTCTCATACTCATACTACAATATTTTTGAATGTCTGAAAACATTTATGAATGTAGGAATGAAAGAAAGATTTGCTAATTGTAAATAAAAGATCTGATAGCAATGGAATTCAATCCTCTGGGTTAGCAACAAGAAACTTATGCGACAATGTACAGGAAATCAGTTATCTATAGAGCAGCTCACGACTGTGCTTTGTTAACAATATCGACAATGTATCGAACTCTTGTTAATCTTCATAATATTCTTCCTTAATAAAGTATTAGTTCCTGAACAACTATCTTGACATTTAGCAATGCAACCTTCCAAATATACAGTGGTAGCCAATGGAAACTAATCATACCTGGAATGAAGCTTCTGCTCTTTAATATTGTAGTACACAGATTGGTAGAATGATTGGGAAATATCTTTTCCCACAAGTAATTCATGCATAAACAGATTGATGTTCCGTTAGAGTAGGTAAAATATGTCCATAGATTTTTATAGTAGCACGCATGCATGCATATGCATGATTGACATATTTCGCGGTCAGTGAGGCATGGCGAAGATGTAATGCAGCATAGTCGTGCATCTCTTCTAACAAATGAAATATGATCTGCGTTGCGACGTCCACTTGAGACGTTTACAGGATCAGCAATGACGTGTAGTTGTTTCGGTCGTTGGCTGTTGACTTGTCAACGACCACCCAGCAATATCATGCACATCACAACACACTCGATTACCACTCGTCCACCATTATCATTTCTTTACTCACACTCATTCTTCATTTAGCGTGTGCAAAATTATTAATTAACTGTTTCTCTTCTCAGTCATTAATCACATACGCACGACTACTGCATGTTTAATTCTTCACTTGCTAATGATCACAACTGTAAGTTGCAATTTTTGTTTATTTCTGGAAGAAAAGTCATTACCATGAATTATTATATTTTTATTTTCAGAATATATCCTGGAGATTCTAGAGAAGTTTGATAATCTTGTATTTCTAATTAGTAATTCGTCATATATAAGTATTTTTACACATGATTATCCCATTTAAGTATTGGTCTTGTTGATCTGTACAGATGTTAAGCGTGAGTTAACTATCAAAGCATGTATTTTGACCTGATTTTTAAGTTCGCTACCGTAACCGTCGCATTTCGTGCTTCTTGATCGTGAACAGAGATTTTGACGCTTGGTGTTAAATAGGTTTGATGTTGCTGGCATTGGTAATGCCTGTTCAACACGCGATTTAAATAGAATATAATACCTCTTACAATTGTATTGAAACTTAACTGCTATACTTTATTGTTATTAGTTTATGAAATCCTATATTCCAAGCTTCAGGATATATGTTTTACTCTATATATTTTACTTACATATAATATACATTTAATATTCGTTCACATGAAACAGATAAAGAGAAAAACTACATTTCTTTAAGTATTTTAGTAGTCAGATTTACAAATGGAAGGCTATAATTGACACAATTATCTGAAAGTTTGGTATCTGCGGTGTAGAAAATTACAGTGTTAAACGATCAGTATGAAATTAGTAAATTTCTCTCTATTGCTTTATCATTTGTAGCTTGTGAATATATCGTGATGGTATTGGCTCACCGTTCTAAACCATAAAATTTTTATCGCTCTGTCATCATATTGTGTAATATTTACACGAAAAGTTCTGTACATAATGAACATTAGTCCGTATTTTGTAAGAGATTTTTTTGCTACTGACCATTTACGATACGCACGACTTTCGATTGTAGTCATTAACACTGTTGTTCTGGTTAGTATGGGCGGGTTGTTGTTAGTACCGCATTTAAATGTACGTGACATTATTGCGCGCTTGTAATAATCACACATCTATACGTCTAATTATTTCCAAGCAATCGGAATACTTGCGATAATTTGTTTAGCAATCCCCGATTACATGGCATATCCTTTACCCGAGTGTGTGAGTCACCACAGCACACGGCACACTATACTCATGCATTCATTGCACAGTGGCACATGCGCTATCATGTACTCGTGATGTGATGACTAGGTTATATGCGCAGAACCTCTAGGGTGCGCACATGCGCACTAATACACTATGCACTGATCACTATCAAGTCCGGTTCCGTAAGTGCCACGTATTCTAATACTTTTGTGATTATGGAATGTTTGAATGTTATCGGTAATTTGCGCAACAGGCTTTTTAAAGTCAACTGCTAACTATCTATACGTTCTCCACGATGGATTTTTTGTTATTATCTTTGTTCCTACTGTAATACAATGAATGTGCAGATTTTTCAAAATGGACTTTCTAATTACTGCTTTAGTTGTACGTAAACAATAATTGTTGCATGTCAATTATTAATTTGATGGACATTTGACATAAACAAAGCCATATTTAGTAACGCAATCTTTTCAAATTAGTGATACATTTATACATCAGCAAATTTCTTTCACGCAGTTTAATAAAACATTAATTATAAATTACGGAAGTTGTACTTTTACTTGAACACACAGCTTCAAGTAAATTTAGTTCATGATAAATATTTAAATTGAAACTGCACAGGAAAAGTAAAATATTTCGTATTCATCCTGAGTACATCCCTGCAATTGTATGGAAGAAAATAGCCTAGGTTCAACGGAAAATTAGCATAAACAAGTACATAATAAATACTCATACAAGAATCTCCATTGAAATCAAACGCAAATGTAAGGCGGAGAGTACAGAACATATAATGACAGTTCAGCTAACAACTAAATACGGAAAATGGAATCGATGTCGATACAGTCTTAAACGTCAGCGTCATGTCCCGAACAACATCAGAATCTCAACCGGCCAGACAAACTCTCTAAATCCACGTATCGTTACATGGACAGCGTGCAGCATATACAGCAAATACAGTACAGGATATCGACCACTGCCAACGTACCGACAGACGGACAGAATGGTCAGATGGGGTGACTGGCGTCACGTTGGCAGCACTGTATTGTTTTCAGTCATTGACTGATGCGTTCCATGCGAGCCATCTCCCGTTCACTACTACCTTTAAGTGTGTCTAGAAACCTTTCGTCCATAAAATAATCATATATGGTTATTTTCTAGTAAAAATGTACGCACGTATCTGAAGAATTCACCTAACGTAAACATATCCAGTCCGAATTCAGAGAAAAGAGATTTTTTCCTCGCTCAAATAACGGCCTAGCTCTCACTCTAATATGGACGTATGTCCATGAATACAATTTGCATGTGATCTAAATTTGGCTGAGATCAGCGAAATGCATTCCGGCACTGCTTGACTATTCATATTTCACTATCAAGCAACTGTACACAGCGTGTGTCCTCAAAGTGAAATGAACTGAAGATTCGTTAATTCTTTCAATAAGAAAACAGGTCAAACAGATGAATAGACGCCAGTCTAGATAGGTCTAAGTGTTTTCCATTTCAAGCAACCCATATCTCTTATGTTTCACTTCAATCATCTTTTGAAAAACATTGCCATCATATATAGATAGATATACAATCAATATCAGAATGATTAAAAGCAAAAAATTGCTGTGTATTAAAATGTTTAATCATTTAACAATATGCAATACATCATAATGAAGGACATTCGATGGCCAAACCTTCGAGATATCTGAATCATTGTCGGTTTCTTTAGTCTACATTCCAGTCATTACTTGTACAACAGTTAAGAAGGATAAAACTAAAATTAAGAATATGTTCCATTAAAAAAAACTCTGGTCCCGCTATGATGTACGAACACTGTATCTCAGAATTTCTAATATTCAATAACTGTTCAATAGCAGATATGTGTCTCAAGGTTGATTTGTTGAAATAGGTAAAATTACTGAACATTTCATCATAATGAATTTTATTATGTTTACGGATATGCAAATATGGTTTATTGGAATACTAAATACTGTAATGTCGTACAAACATGCTCAAGTCTGAACTATTGTCTGAAATCTATATACGCGTATGCAGATAGAAATGAAGAAGACCCAGTGAATAGTTAGTTTTTGTCAGTTGATTCGAGTGGCGTGTAGTTATTGTGTTCAACTAGACATGACTGTGTACCGAGCATATCGGAATAGGAATGCAGTATCAAGCAATCTCTTCCATCACATACATCAAGCAATGGAAGAGTGTCATATCAGATTCAGAGTAGGCTCAGTAACGTGAAACGTTGCGTAAAAGAACAGTTAACGCAAAGGCGATACACGTCAGTTCGCATTATCATAAAATACAACGGCATACGACGGCACTCTCTCGCCAAGCTTTTACTCCTTTTAAATAAAAAACTCCAGTTATTTCATTAGTTTTTCTTCCACCCGCTCACTACTTTCTTTCTTAGCTCTCTGTGTAAACGATTGGTCAAGTTATGCGGATCTGTACCACGCGAGATGTCTTGATGAACGGCTGTCATTCGATTTGAAATGCACGCTGCATGCCTGCCTACCTGCCTTGCACAATATACCAACATTACAAGTGCTTATTTGTTTCCAGTACCGTAATATTCACATTTCAACTAACTCACTCCTGTCAATATTACTTAAATATATCCAACTGGATATACGTGCAGCTACAACATCTGTATCATCGTTATATTATCTATAGATATTATATGACATATATAAATAATTAATACTACCGATCTCTCTGATGATAAAGCCATATTTTATATTCAAATAAAAAGAACAGCAACTACAAATTAGTGCAAAATCAATTACGGCCTCAATTATATGCACAATAATAATTAATTCTGTACGTGCTGGATATTTAAAGGCACTAATTGTAATTTATAATGCTTTTTGCGATTATTATGCGCAGTTTTCAATATTTTAAAGAAGTATATAAAATAAACGGTTATCTTAAGCAATGCTAATTATCAGTCACACTCTTTATAGTCCATGTACAGAATTTAATGTAGATAATTAATTCTATGTCAATCAAAATGAATCTCTTTAAGACAACACTAACACTGTACTCTTTTCATTACAAATGCTAATGATTAAACAAATATATTTATAGGTTAATCAAGTAGTATTTAGCTGGAAGCCACATTAACACTATAATTATTTGAAACTATTATTGAATGAATGCTTATATTCTGTTATGGATTTCCATGTATTTCATTTCTCTGCAATATGCACAGTGGGAAAATGATTATTTAATCCTAGATACGTACATCCGCACTTGACAATATCTTGTTCGGACTGTTGCAATCGGAAGTGATGGATGAATGACGGCAATCGATACAAAATAGAATGAGACGTAAGCGTAATCAGAAAAAGGAGTTCACCCATTTCAGTGTCGTTTATTTGCATCCGCAAGATTACCGTGCGTTGTTTTTGCATAATTAAACAGAATTACGGAATACAGAATGAGTTGTTGAAGGAAAGGGATCCGTCAAAGAAATTGATCGGGAAATTGAATGGCGCATTGACCATCATCTAAAGGTAACGAAATTAGTTCCGCAAACGGCCGTCTAAACGCACACACAACTTCTAACAGCGGCCGTACCGTAAAAACGTAAATGTTTCAGTGAAGACCATTAATTACATCCGCTCATGTCTGTTATCACGTGCAATCAACACGGGACGACATACAACGACGACGCGCAGACGAGGTTCGATGCTCGCGATGATTCTCAACTGCATACCCCGTACGCATGCGCAGTCACTGACGGTGAGCAGCTGTAGTGCTACAGCAGCTAGCAGCAGCAGCACGGCGCGTCTCTACACACCGCTGTTGTACAGGGCGTAGGAGCTGATACGGTTATTGCACTCTCTACGTATCACCATCAGAGTCTCTCTCTCTACTGGACAACAGCATATGCATGCAATACACATGTATGTATGTAGTGATGTGAGGGCAGTACTGCTAAGCGCATACACACACACACTTACATGCAAACGTATATATGTGCAAATAAACCAACTATATGAAACTCTCTTCGCACTGCCATAATACCAAAGATATCGATACAAGTGGACCGCAATTCTTACCACTAAACTACACACTTCCTTGTTCCTTAATCTTAAATTCCTTCACCTGTAATTCCTTTTCTAACTCGATACAACACACATTATTCAGATGTTTGAAATATTATCTAGTTTATGTAGAACTGTCATAGAATGAATCCCCAAGTATTAATGAATATTCTAGTGCTTAGCGATTAGAGTGTAAAGAATAAATAATATCATGGTTGGACATAGGTAAATACGTACATATATTCAGTGAATCTGTAGTCATAAATACACGCAAGTACTCTATCCACATATAGTGATATCTGTGTGCTGAATGGTCGAGTGGAGATGGTAACATATTACATGCATGATTGTTGCTTGCCATTATATTAATTTGCATGCAGAGTTGATAATATTTGTTTATAATTGTACGGTTAGTCGCGTGTGTACACAAATCTTTCAGCTACTTCCAGGGTAAACGGGCACGGTCGCCTGCACTTTCTACGTTTTAATTATTTGCATCGCTCACCATACCATTCTTTTCTTGTCGCAACCTGGCTTGCTTACGTACCCAACGTCAGAACAACGAACTATTGTATACTTGTACACTAATTTATTATCGATATTGTCACCCGGTTTCTCTTTTTATTACATCCTGTTACATTGCCATACACACAATTATATTTTGTAATCTACATTGATAATTTTCTATTTTTCACAAATTTCTTTGTCAAATTAGATATTTTATTTCCGCAATTAAATCACTATGTCATACATGTATATATAGGCACCGTTCAATAATCTATTCTATCGTAACATTACAGATATAATCACTCTAATTATTAATTTCTGGTTGATTTAATTTGTTAAATAATTTATAGTCATTCCAGTATTTTCTTAAATGTCAATATTTAAAAAAAATTGTACAATTTTTATATAGACGGGTGAGTAAATTAGATACTTGCGAAATAAGAATTTAAATATCCATAAGATGTATAATATTATCATTAATTAGTATCAGATTTTCAATTATTTTGATAGACATAT
>JAGJTL010000016.1:3069466-3093884 GCA_022063505.1 Calosoma granatense
AATAAAAATTCGTAATACGTGCAACTGATATTTAATTCCCGGTGAAATAAAATTCAACTCATAAGCACCAATTAATTTCAACGTTAATTGTGCAACAGCAACCAATAAAACAACAAATTAATAAAGTTCTAGGTCTCCGGTTGTGACCTCCGTTGTTCACCGTTAAATTAATAGAATAATTACATTTTGTTTCACGAAGATGGCTGCACAATTAAGATGTTGTCTGGATAGAGCACGTTTCGAAATACATACCACCAATTCGTGTAGCCTCGATTCACAACTAACGCTTCTTTCTATACCGGCACTCATTAATTTTATTAGTAATTGTTTTATGTAATTAAATTATGATTTAATCAAAATCCGCAACATAGAAATGTATTTCAATCAAACTAATCTTCTATAAGTATATTTTAGTTCATATTTTTTGTTGTAATATGCAGAGTTTCGGATGACACAAAGACAATATTGTGTCAACAATCATAACTCGGATTGCAATACTGATGTTAAATTATTAATCTACACCCCAACAAACCCCCGAAGCTATAATTTCAGCTTTCTACGACCAATATATAAAAAGTTGAATATATTACTAAATATTCTTTAAGTACGAATTCTATCACATATACTTGCAGCGGGCATTTTAGTTTATTTTTATGCCGATAGGTGGAAGGCTAGGTCAGGAGTGCGATGAACAAGGTATCAAAATAAATTAATATAATCTATAATACCATATTATGTGATACAAAACTAAATCTATTAATAAATTAAAATCGATTTGGTAATTGCTTGTTTCGTGAAGTAATGATTGAAGTTATGTATATGTATTAGATTGAAATATCTACAATCACAGTTACTTACCGAAATGTGTTTCTTCATGTGAAATATTTGGTTGATAAAATGATTGCATTTGCAATGTGAATTGAATGTAATAACTTGTTACTGGCACACTGTTCTGAATATAATAGATCCTTTGGACATAGTTTAGCTGATTTGAGTTTTATATGATAACATGATACTTGTGACAGAAATGGCTTTCTCTTCTTTAAAGAAACGCCAAATGTAATATAAATGCTTCGCTATCAACAACGTTAACATGTTAATATTCACAGCGAGTAATAGGTTTACATCAAAACGCTTCAAGTAATAAATTATCTTTCTCCAGTTGGAACGTGTTCTGCCGCACGGGAGATGTCACCAGAGTCCAAAAACTAATATATTCTAAGCATATTATTAATAGTTACACATGTTTATTTTTTGTATTTGTCAAATTAAATTATTTATGTAGCTCATAAAATATAGTGTTCATTAGAAAACAATCTATCCAAGAAATACGGAAACATGTGACGCATATTTTAAAATATATTTTAACACTATTTAAAATATCCGTACGTGTATACTGTATAACATGAATTATGAAACTCACAACGAAAATAAATATATACGTACGTACGTATGTCTCTATTAAAGTTTTTCTTGTCTTTTATACCAATTGAGTGGTTAATTATAATATGATTTATTAGCTTTGTAAAAATTAATATAATTGACAGATAACGGAAGATAATAAATTTTCAATGCTCTAAATGCGCAACGATTCATTTAGTCTGACTTTAAGCACTTACGTCGGAGCTCCTGTAAATACATATAATATGATGTGTTTAGAGTTTTAAATGCAAATAGAGAGAAATTTACTGTGGAATGTATGAATTGGTAAGTGTATTTCAGTTTTAGAATGGTGGAATCTGAGTTCAATGTTCATATGTTTTAAGAAGAGAGAATGAAGAGTAACAGAGTAAATGTTTAAATAGCTATATGTAGTACGTTGCGTGTCTGATGTTGTAAGATAAACGCGTCTGTCATAACTCAGGAAACATCGTTAGTATTACAAGTAATCCCTTCGGCGCACATATGAATTACTACAAGCTACGGTACAATAAATTTCTTTATTATTAAATACATTTCCAAGAGATAGGTGGTGTACGCTGTAGTACAGATAAGAGTCGTGCCCTAGTTGCAATACAATATATTTATTATGGATAAATTCAAAGTTATATGTAATTAGTGATATAATATCAATTTGCATTAAGACAATCAGTGTACCCTGTCGAACAACATCTGTTACCATTTCATCACTACTGAACATGTCTGTACTTGTTGTACAAGTGAACAGACAAACAATTCATCTTGTCTACGTTCTACGACAAAGTACACTGTAATAATTTGTAGTATATTATCAATATATTATGTATATATTGCATATACATAACAAAATGCACAGTATTATGTACAAACAATATTCACAACAGGCTACACATTGTCGTCTATCTATTTATTCTGGCAGTCATCATACACATAACCCCCCCCCCACCACCACACCCCCATGAATATCACGAATCTTCAACAAATTACACAAGTACATCCTCTGCCATGACGAGACCTAGCCACACATTACACATACATACGTCCAACTTATAGTGAGAAACAAGAGTGTCCAGAACAGAATGAAACGTTGCTTAGAGAACACTTGGTTGGATCGTAACGAAAAAGCATTGTACAATATTCGTGTAGCAATACCAGTGACAGTGTTTAACCTATTGCGTGCAATTCAATGCAAAATACTTTGTTTTTTTACAAATAAAACCGTATCGATTTGTGCAGATTTTAAATATTGCACCATTTTTACATTATTTAAAACTACAATCCACAACTTCATTACATTAAATCGTAAGTAAACTTTGTGCATCATCCCATGTTTAAAATGTATTACCAACATATTACGAAATATTTATTTACAAAACCGCTTATGTGAAATTGAACTTAGATTAAAATAATATGCATAACTTAACTACGAAGATCTAACGATACATGTCCATACAACTGTTAATAGATTCACTGTGGTTCCCTAATCAAAGTCTGCTGCAACTACGTTACTTTCGTATTCGATCAGTGCGTGCACAAACGTTCTACTGACATCAGGCAGAGCGCCAACAAACATTTAACTGGAGATTTAGGTGTAGGAACTGTAGAGCTGGTTGTTGAACGATATTCAAGAAAAATCCGTGTCTATACACTAAGTGCTAATCTGTATGCTCTGATCCGATGTCACGTTGTTATTGAACATTTCATCCTTCTCCTTCTTTATACCATTATTGTCGAACGTATTCTCTAGTGGCAGATGGTTACGCGTTCTCGACAACTCCTCCGTAGGCGATGGATCCTCCGAGTAACTCTCGGAATCGTCATCATCTTTACCAACAACATCGATGACATTATTCAGGTGCGGCGGAGTGTACAGGTGTGTCTGATTGTATGGATCAGCTCCAGAGTATGTCACCTTGCCCATGAAAGTACGGATCTCATCGAAGTATGCATCCTCTCGTTCATTCTCATTACTGCTACCTGGTGAATCAGCCACAGCTACGACGCCGCTACCATCGTCAGCCTCGTGTTTCTTCAAATGTCTGTCCAGATTTGTCTGTTGACCAAAGCAGCGTTCGCACAGTGGACACTTGAACGGTTTCTCTTTGTTATGAATGTTTCGAACGTGACGTTGCAAGTTCGACGAGATACTGAACGAGCGTTCACAGTACTTGCATTTGTACGGCTGCTCGCCCGTGTGCGTGCGTAGATGCCGGGTCAAGTTTGCAGAACGGGGGAACACTTTGCCACAAAATTTGCACGCATATCTGTCCTTTATTTTATTGTTGGGTTGATGGGTGCCCATCACATCTGGAAATGGTTTGACGTTTCCAAACCCCGGTATTCCCGGTCTGAGCATCTCCAACGGTTGGCGTTGCTGTGCGAACGGCCCGAGAAACGGAAATCCTCTGGGCGGACCGAACGGTGTAGAAGGCGGCAGAAGTCTATCGACTCCTGTTGGTGGTCCGGGAAACCCATGAAATCCAGTTGGACGACACATTGCTTCAAACAGCATTGTCGGATGAATCGGTCTGGGATATGCCATTGGAGGCGCTACGTTTAGTTTATCATACATTGTCTGAGTTTCCGGGTGTGATTTTGGTGGCTCATCCAGCTCCATTGGTTCGGGTTTCTCTTCAGTCATTGGTTTCACAGGCGATTGTACACGTGCACTTTCAGCTCGCTTTTCCTCGTGGACAGTCGAATTCTGTTCAGCTGGTTTTTTACTGACTGTCAGATCCAGTGGTTGTTCGTTAGATTCAGAATTGGCACTGACGTCTGATTTTACGTTTATTTCGGTGTCAGTTTTGACTGGTGACGCCCTGGTGGATAGATCTTTGGGACCATTCTCTTCTTCTCCGCCCTTATTGTTCAACTGCTCCCGAGGATTGTTGAATATATTCGAGTTGGAGCTGAGAGGAGGCCGAGCCGGGGATGGAGTTAGATGTGAGGATGCCTCTTCAGCTGTCGGTGGCGATACTTTTGCAATGATGGGATTGCTGTTGGGTGGTGTGTATCGCTCTTTCACGTTCGGTGATTTTCTCTCCTGACTGGAGTTGCTGAGTCTACGTGGTGATGCCATCATCTTCTGGCAGTCGTCTGTTGGTAATTTAGGGAACTGATTGAAGATCAATGAGTTGTTGAAGAAGGCCGGCGGCGGACCGGACGGATGCAGTGACGGATGCAACATCGGGTTGTACGGATTGAATGCCGTTGGGAAGAACGGTAGACCGGCTGGTGGTCGATACATTAAGAACGGATTCTGACTGTTGTTCGGCATAGGGAGACTGCTTATCGGGTGCTGCGGAGGCACTGATAGACCCGGTGTCGGGTTTGTCGAGTCACAGAAACGCTTATGTTTAGACAATGAAGTCACTGTCGAGAAAGACTGATTGCATTTGACGCACTTGATCTGCATTCGACAGTCCGCGTGCATCCGCTTATGCCGGCAGAGATTAGAGAACTGAGTATAGGCCTGAAACAAATGTTCAGGTCTCATTAATTTTAAAACATTATTAGTTGTTCAGCTATCCGCGAATAGCTGCCAGGACGTATCCGAAGTTAATTCGAACCGTTCTGTGTTTACCTTAAAGCAAACTTCACACTGGAACGGCTTCACCGAGGAGTGTATGTGTGTGTGCTGCTTCAAACCTGACGATGTAGCGAATGTTTTACCGCATTCAGGGCACGCGTGCGACCTGGCGCCCACGTGATGTGTACGAATGTGTCTCTGTAGATTACTCGGATCTGTGAATACCTGTAAATAGTAATAATCAGACAATGAATACACACATCTATATAATACAGTATGCTGATATGATACCTTTGTACAATTCTCACAAGGATACTTGCGTAAATCCCCGTGTACAAGGGCACGGTGTCGTAACAAGCAAGGCCGGTGCGAGTATGCCCTGGGACAGAGTTCGCAGCGATACTGTTCGGCCGGGTATCGATGAGCGACCACCAAATGCTCGTCCAATCTGTAATATAGATTATCATTGTTTTTACCGAGAAATAATAATTGTGCTCGCACGCAACTACCCTAAAACTATTGGTGTTTTGTCACTTGATACTTACAGCTACACATACATATAGACAGACGCCCCAGAAACACCGTATTCCGTGTTATATTATTATTAGCCTATTACTTTTTTGATGGCATGGGAAAATATTCAGGTGACATTATAATCTATCGGAAAATAATTTTGATGATGGCTAGCCACAGTCGTGTTCGAGGTGACAATAACATGAATATTTTATTAATTGGACTTGTATTCTTTTGTTTTTGATTATAGTGAAACAGATATTTATATTCTTGAAATATTTATCGGCAATTTAAGTATATGAATGTACGTTTGCCTGCGTATATATATATATATACGTATATGGGTAGTTGGGTCAGGCTGGGCTGGGCTAGGCTGGGCTCTGAGCAGCTATAGCAACACTAGACGATAGACGACGCGATGTGTTGATTAGGTCGAGCAGCACATGTGATGTGACATGTTCGCGTGTCTAAGGGTCATTCGGCAAGCAATCAAAGCGACCGCGTGTGACATCGCAGCCACTCGTCCGCGATAACACCGCCGCCCCCACCACTTCATTACCGGGCCGGGCGACACAGGGTAGGACCCGGACTCATGTCCGGACTCGGATGCGTCATGCCAAATGCCACTATACTAGATAGCAACATGATAACAAATACATGTACACGTTACAACTTGTATCGTACGTCTAAATATATAATCAATGACAAACCACCCTCTTCTTGGACGATACCGTGTTTCCAAATATACTGTCATTAGTTGTATATTAATATTATTACTTACGTATATTAAGGTAGAAGTATGCGTTAGTGTTTTGTTTTTATATCTGAGTTTGTTTATACGAATAAATCATGTTAAAAGTTATATGAATGAGTGGTTACATCTAAATTAGGTTAGTTGCTTGCATATATACTCCGGTATTTGACATTATGTAAACATACGTACAAAGGCCACTGACCAAACATATATGAGAAGAGATAGAATAGTATGCAAATGACATGTTATATACTTGTACACATATACTACATACTACAACATGTACATACTAGTTGTATAGAGAACTAATTCACAAGGAAATATCTGTAATGTTGCATCCCACTAATATGTTAGTAGTACTCGCACAGGCTATATGCAACATTTTCTATGGTCATTATAGCTTGTAAGCGTATGAATATACAGAAGCTACATATATGAAACATTAAACACTAGAGGATGTACATACATGTTTAAACCTGAATACAATACTGGCACGGAACGCTCTCGTGAAATATGAATCTTTGTGTACACATTAATATTTAATTAGGCAGACACAGAATATAAAATACAGATAAATAAATACACGAATGTCATCACGCATCGTTTAATGTTGATCGCTACGTGCGATACGCGTGAACGAGTAATTAAACTATCGTATTAAGGACGTCGGTCAGTTGTTGTGTCCCCCACTGAACCAATGTCCATTGCATTGTGCATTATTAAAGCGAGAAATGGTTTTAACAACGGTGGGCGATTAAATTGGTTACCATTTTTATATCACTTTCGCACGAAACCATCATACGCCGTCTAAGTAAATATTCATATGTTTACATGGAATATTGAATACTCACTGGTCTATATCGTTATAGGGTTTCTCGCAGACAAAACATCTAGTTTCTGCGTCCTCATCATCAGCTTCCTCACGCTCGTCTTCAACCGTACCGCTGTGTTGTGAAGCTGTAACAGAAATATACAATATATTATTATCAAATACACATTACTCATATTATACATAATCTTCACTTTAAGTATAGCGATACTTGAATATTAATATCTGGTTCATATATGATATTAAGGTCTCACAATACATTTCCTTAATTGCCATATTTGAAACAGTTTTTCATATAATATTTTTATAATTTATACACGTGTACTGGTAATTGTATTTCAATGAAACAAATGTTTTGTTTAAGTGTATACGCATTATCATTTAATTAAATTGTTGAGGGGGTGAGTAGACATCGACACAAGTCGAGCAAACGTCCCCCTGGGGTACGGGGCGCCGGGACGGCTGATATGCGCCACGAAAGCATATGTACACAGATTATAACCCTACTTATCTGTTTACATAAGCTCACGCGTCCAATTCTGAACAGTTTGTCCATAACCACGACACTATATACCTGCTCAATTTGATCGACGAACGATAACACTATATTTAATGTATTTTTCAACGTAAAAACGCACTGCTCTAGCAAATATCACTTTATTTTATACAATAAATAAATTATTGTTCACCTTACAACATTTACGAATATTTGTTATTACTAATATCTTCATATACCGCAGTAAAAATTCATAAATAATTTATGAAACGTACTGTACGAAAAACAATATATAACAATTGCAGTTCAATATACGATTTCAAGCAATATTTTTCTATCCCAAAAGTATTATTATTATCTACATTGTATTATAAAATAATAAGTTATATTACTGTATTATTACTGAAAACATTCGTAATGAATTCTACTATTAATCGATGCTAAATATCATGAATTTAACATATTAGCAATACATATTTTATAGCTACGCAAGTTTATGAAAAAAATGTATTATTTCTAACTTGAAATCGAATATTAGTTTTATAAATATCCTGTAACTATCTGTTTTTCATTAACAGTAATGTGTTTTAACTATATTTCTAATATTTATGTGCATGTATACGTGTGTATGTTTGTTATACTGTGTGCTGATGTGCAATATATTGTTCACAGATAATGTAAAACTTACAAGACAACTAAGAGACAAGTACGAGCAAGCAGTCAGTCAGTCAGTCAGGTCTATATGGTATATATGTGTGTGATGAACTACTACTACACTCCACAGGTATGTCAACACTAATAAAATAAAGCGGACAACATTTCCAGTAAAGTTCCACATATCGTGCAATCTGCCGGCACCCCATTGGCTCTGTCCGTAGGCCGCTTCCAATCATTGTCTAATATTATCACGAGTAGGGGGTTGTCTTTGACCCGAGGACATGCACAGGTGCATTCGGTTAGGGGGGTGGATACCAACAACATATACCACGCTACCGCCCGTCAACTATAAACCCCCTTTCCTATACACATGTGTATATATGTACTATGGTTATGCGAAATCATTGCTATTGTACGTAGGTTTGTTTACAAATCTCGCGTAACTTTTTCAACTTTCACATAAAAACAAGACATACAAATATTTTTACTATGTCGTGTAGAAACGTAAATACAAATTGCTTATAGTTTTATGAATATGCAAGCACATATATAAATACTATACACTCATAAATTGGTTCACGCTTTTTTTAATGGTGCCGTGCATTTTGTGTTCAAAGTATTTCATTAAATGTTTCTACAAAATATATAAATATTCAGCTTTGACATCTTCATATAAATAATTGATAGTTTAATGGCTGTAAAACTATGTACAGTGAGAAAAGCAGATTCTAAAGAAGTTAAAATGTCTGCACGCAATGTTGTAATTTGACCAAATAAGATTGCTAGTAATTTTTTGTCTGTTATTAATGAGTTTGAAAATGTCAAGCTAGTTATAGATAGAAAAAAACAACTAACGATGCGGAAACTAATTGACATTTGCATTTAAATAATATGCAGAAATATATGGAAACGCGAGTAGGTACGTATAAGTTAATTGCTAATCAGTGCGTACGTGTATAATTCGCCCGCTAATAAATAATTAAATACCGCTTTATTGACATTTCACACTGTATGCACATTCACACCTATCCTCCCATATCTAAACAAATAAACTTATAACCTAACTTACACCACATACGCACCAATGCATCGAACGGAAAAACATTCCCACACTCGCTCTTAATTTCATTATAAAAGTTCATAATTTAGGAACGAATGTGTGCCTTATGGACGTACCGGAATTGTATTTAAATTCATATACAATCCCGTACTACATATAGTACCATCGGACTATACGGTGCAACTGTAGAGTCATCAGAGCATTTGAGCACCTGCATGCAGAATTGCCGAAGCGAAACCGGCCAGCAGACATACAAACTTAACGTTCCTATAATATGTATGTATTCATACATACATATCTATTTGTCATTATATATGTAATGAATATTTTATCAAATACTTACATCTACTAATTAAAAACAATCTTGTTTTACCTAATGAACATAGCAACAGGGGTCTGTAATATTGAATTAAATTTTCAATATTCTATGCATTAAACTAATCATTTCATTAACACAAATTACTAATGTCTAAGACATTGTCTGTAATAATATGTAAGAAAGAAAATGAAATTCAAGCAGATGTCTGAAATCTGGTACGTCTGTGTAGATAATTTGAAAACAAGCCGTGCCAATGTGCCGTTGCTACTGAACAACATTACAAGTTCTTCAGTAGAGAGTTCATGTAATAAAATCTGTAATCTAATTTCTGTGTAATGTGCATAAAATAACAACTTTCATTTTCTTCCTTAACTTCAAAAATTATGTGCTAATTTAGCAAGCAGTACGGCACAAGTACGCGCGCCAGTACGAGAACTGGCTGACTGGCTGGCTGGCTACAAAAATGAAATCATAAACGGTGACAGTTCCGTCTTTATGTTGCAGTTTAATTAAAACACATTAACGTCGCAATTAGTAATTAAGTTCAGAGCGGCGTCTGAATGGCCGATGAAGTCTGCTGTCATCTGTAGTTCTGAGGAGGGATGGTGGTGTGAGGTAGGGTAATGCTCCACGACTTGCTTACTTGCTACGAGGGAGGGAGGAGAATTTAATTGTTCAATAAGATTTCTGCAAGCAACATTGCGCACCATACAGACTTGCTTGTGATTTCACACACAGACGTTTGCATTATTCTATTTTAATTGAAAAAATGTTGCAATGAATTATTTTTAACATCGACCAAACACTTATACAAAATAAAACTCTTGTATTGTTAGAATATTCATTATGTAGTTAGTTTTCAAGAGAAATTATTTACATATAAGATTCTATATTTATTTACTGTATGCTTTACACAAGTTGATAAGAAATATAAGAATAGTGACCTGATATAGCAAGTCGCTAATTCTTGGACTTTATCGCTGAAGTTGTGAAAGCTCTTCTGAACATCTGACCCAGTAAATTATTGTCCAATTTTACGGAAATTATAATTGCGCGCAATAAAAAGCTGAGTTCATCTGTTTCCGGCAGAGTTGAGTGGAAGAGTGGTAGTGAGGGAGCGTGTACATCATGAGAACCGTCGTTGCAATCCATGCCGTCGGAGATGGAAGCGATATCATGAACCATATGGTCCGTCCGCGCCTCGCTAACGTCGAGGGCGACCTCCCCCGACACACCGACCTACGGACGCTGACATGGAGGGGGTTGAACGTCACTTAATACTGTTTTTCACATGTATTATACTGTCGCCAATTATCAGCACGGACAAATCTATGACTTAAAAACAATTCTCTCTTCCGGCGACTGCTAACCTAAATACAGATCAACATTCAATCTCCAACTATAGGGCTAAATAATGTATATAGTGTTATGTAAAGATATATATTCAGTTTCTTTAAAAACAACAAACTAAACAAAACATTTGCAATAAATGAAACTAAATTATATATATTAAAGAATAACGTTAAATTCATTATAAAAAATCGAATAAACCAAGAATAGTCGTGTATGAAAACTAGAACAATATTTTGTATTATTGATCTTTGTATGACACATTTATTTGTCATGTGAAAATTTCCAGATGTTTTAGTTTCTGTATTGCACTAATTTCTCAGACATGCTAAGACAAGATTTTAGGGGTAAATATCAGTCTATACAATATATGCTACAATTAAGAAAACAGACACGTCTTAAAAGAGAGTAAGTTAATTCAAAATGTTAATTAAATTTAGGTCTATTAAAAACTGATAGTTAAATATACGAAAAAAGTACACAATATAATTAGCTACATCTAATCCTCTTCTATTATCAGTTTAATTAATTTAATATTGATCATCTAATGTGTAAATACTTTTTAATAATAAACTCATCATATTTATGTGTTATTTTTCTGGTTGGACAAACCGGTAAATGATTATTTTTTCAATAGAATATTATAACAAAAGAACAATAAGGCATCCTATTGTTGATGGAAATGGTGGTAAACACGTCGTGTCGAGCCCAGACTGTTAGCTATATAATTTATAAATATGCATTACGTGTGCATGGTAAGGACAGATGTTGTTGCGTATTGCTGCGTTTCACCCCGTTTCAAATGCTGGCACCTGACCTGACCTGACTTACCGACTGACTGTTAACGGTCAGATTTAATCAGAATTATTTAGATTTTGTCAGTCTGCGGCAGTCAGCGTACGTTATGAATTTCGGTGTTTTATTACTATTTTCGATGAGTGAAAATGATAAATTTCCTGCTAGACATAATTACACAATTAATAATATTTCCATACTGTATAACAGCAATATTCATATTCAATACAGTAACAAACATTTTCATTGTTTTATTTGAAATAAACATGTTGTTAATTTAGAGCTTTTTTTGTTGTTGCTGCGTATAGACAATATATTTTTATTGTAATAAAAACAGTACATAGAAACTAATAAATAATATGCTCTTTAGTAGAAATGGGGTACTCAACAAAACTAATCTCCCGATCAATTTTCAATTATATTTTGTAACAGAAACAAAAACCGTTTAACATATCTACAACTGCCGAAAAAAACAAATGCTAACTGTAATAAAAAAATAAAGTAATGTTCAATATCTCATGGCAGATGTGAGGCAATAAACAACGAATCAACTCAACTCAATGCAACGCATGCATACATACATACACGTGCTCATACAGTCAACAGAATGATCATTCAATCATAACCAGCTGACGCATCAACATGAAAAAACGCTATCATTTTCACGATCTGCAGTTTAAATCGTTCGGAATAATGATCTGTGTTATCAGTAACCGACAGAATTAGTTGATTGTGGGCCGTGTACGGCGAGTTGGGGGAGGGGTGACATATAGGCGCAACCCCTCGCACTCATATAAACGGGCCGGACCCCCTAAGCTGGCCAAGTTTTCTGCAAGTGTACAGCTGTAAAGTTAATCAGATTTATTGCATGAAGCCCTTTGACGTAATGACATCTCACCCCTTTTTAATTCTAGTTCAATCGCACACGCTCCGGTTTATTTTAACCCGTGAAATATTTACTTTTCTGTCACTAATGGTTGGTACGTGCTCCCTGCTTACGTACACATGTTTTCGGCGTGTGCGTTCAGTTTAATTATTACTTGCATAACTAGTTTTTCTACTGTTTTTTT
The DNA here is from genome assembly GCA_022063505.1 of Calosoma granatense. Classification (NCBI taxonomy): domain Eukaryota; kingdom Metazoa; phylum Arthropoda; class Insecta; order Coleoptera; family Carabidae; genus Calosoma; species Calosoma granatense. The sequence continues at coordinate 3,082,258 of JAGJTL010000016.1, forward strand.
TTGTCGTTCAGTTTTTTTTTTTGGTTTGACGTATGATTTATTTGTGAGTTTTTAATTAATTTTTCACAACTGACTTATGAGTTATTTGAACCGGATATGTCGCAAAAATGTCGAATTTCCGGGCAGCTGATCTTAAACAATTTCTCCAGTGTATAAATGTTTTCTTAACTTAAATTTCCCCCCGGTAAACAGATGAAATAAAATATAGAATAATATTTTCAAAATACATGAAGAAACAGTGAAGATAATATGAAATTGTTTAACAAATAATCCGTTACACTAGAATATCAAATACATAAGCAAGTAATGATTCCGAGAAAGACAACAGAGGATTTGTCTCTCTACGGGACCTATATGCATAAAGCGTTAAACATAATATATGTATCAAGATATATCTTCGTACATTTAATAGTAACGGTGTATATCCCACAAAGCTAAAAAAATGAAACACGAAAACACATTTAAACACGCCCACTACAAGTTCCGAATATTTCATGCAATGCTCAGGGGTGCGATCTGCCATTGTTCACACAAACCCAGTAAATACATTAAAATAAAATATGCATTACGTTGTAAGTTCGACACGGCCAGCATACATACATACATATATATAAATTCTACGAATATACATGTACGTATGTACGGTACAATGGACGAAATGTTTTGCGGTTCCCCTGTCGACTTTTGCGTAACAATTGATTATATCCCGGCGTAACAATGGTCACGTGATGATTCTATTTTGTACTGGCTGGGTACGTCAGATCATCGATGTTACAGCATAGCATAGAGAGAGAGAGAGAGACCTAGGGGTGATATAGATGTCAACGCCCGTCCCGCCTCTCTTCATCCCCCTGTACCCCTTTCACTAGGCTTTCAGTCAATGAACGGATTATTTATGGTCATAATATCCATCTATTCCATTCGCAGAAATATGTTTTGGGTGTTTGCCCAGCACGGGAGCATGACAGAACAAGGTTAATAGTACGACTTGTATACGGGGGTTGTAGACAGACTGTTGACGGGCCCGTGTGTGTGTATGTGTGTGTGTGTTCCCAACAAACAATCATTCCTACTCGTAACTCTGATTGATGATCATATCTTCTACAACCCGTTTTATGCACGTATCAATATTACGGATCACAGAGAGATAATAAAATAAGCAAATAATACACACGTATGATTCATGTGAGAAACTGAGCAAGCAAAAGTATTAACGAAATATCACTGTGACCGAATATATTAGCTATATAATATCAGTTGTACCAGATTCGCCCGGTAGTAACTCTTGCTGTAAATCTGCTGATTTACGCTTAGACAAAACAATAAGTAAAGTAAGTAAAAGGAAGAGAAGAAGTTGGTTCGCAACGAAGAAACGTGCGGCGAGTCAAGTCATTCAATCATAAAGCAATCGTTGGCGGAAGCTCTTATGGTTTAACGGACGGACGGATAGGCTGATGTTGCTGGTAAGGCTTATGACTTATACGTTATGTCTTGTGTGTGTTACGCCTTGTACATGCTGTACACGTTGTGCTATAGTGGACTTTTTGTGCGCGGGCTATTTGTTATGTCACACCGCAAATCTAGGAAACGGCCCTCGCTGGCATCTTATGCACACTTGACCACACACGGTACTCACTCGCAATTATATCAATTTGAACGCACGAGTCTGAACGCCGGAAGGCAACATCGGCCACTTCCGGCAGCGTTAGGCCCCGCGGCCACATAACTAAGTCCAATGGCGCACATCGAACGTTACCCGTTACCCGCGTGTACAGGGTTAAACCTGTACCTAACCATCCGCACAATATTCCGTACATACTTAACAACAGTATCATATCGCTTATGTGAATATTGTTATAAGAATCTAGCAACAACCTACAGAAATCTGTCAGACAAAATGGTTACTACATACTAAAATTATAAACATTATTATCAGCAGTATATTATTTAGCAAAACCTCTGGTATAAAGTATTATAGAAAAATAAAATTAACCACATTTCAGTACATCCTGTATGAGTTTATTTCTTAAGGAACCCGGTGTAATGAAACAGAACAACAGTAGAACAATGTATGTAGTAAAAAGGGTTAAAGTTCGTGGTGGCGAGAATGATTGGTCCGCGCGTCCGGCCCGATGTGCGCGTCCGCCCTTGTGCTTGAACGGTCGCCACGGTCAATCATACAGAACGATCCACACGCGCACCTGGTGCACCGGTGATTTCCTATCACGACCGCTGCACCACGATTTGACATCCAAATTACCCCCTGAAAGCGGCAGTAGCATACTGCATGATTTATATACATGACACGAAAAAATCACTCTGCCTTCCTTTGAACAAACCGGAATTCAAGTGTCGGGAGACCGTCGTGTTTTTATTTATAAAGCACACACTAACATTCGTCCCTTCCTCCCACAGTTGTACACCTCATTCACCCCCCGCACAGTGTGGGGTCAAAGTCGATTGTTTAAAGGGCGATGCCGTGTGAATCGTTTGTCCGTCAATCATTCCTCTATATAGTTCAATAATTAATTATGAACTGTGTCATTATTCACTTGCATACAAATAGAAAACTACATGTTTATAAATCACTAGTGTGCCGCTATAAAAATATGTAATACAGGTTGAACTATATTCGGTACATTCCAATTTCAAATATCAAATTTTCGATTAACTCTGTGAAATGTACTTACATAGTAGATTTTTGAACGTGTATTGCATTTGTAATTTGTGCATATTCATCATGTCTATTACTCAAGAATTACATAAAGTGAAATAATAAATAACACTAAGAAGAAGAAAAAAACTAGTCAGCTATATGCTGTTAGGAAATTAATTGATTAACCAACGATGCAAACAAGAAAAACAGATCCGTTTTACATTCTGTTCTTTGTATGTTTTATTTGATCCGAGCAGATAAAATAGTTTTTATAACATGGGTAATAAATTTACAATTACTTTATTTTGTGATTAATAAAATATGAATATTCTAATTAAATACCTAATGATTACTAATTAAATTAGTGTTTATTTCCGCGTAGCGTTTTATTTATGTTTTTCATTTTATATACGAGAGAACATTGATATTACTAGACTAGAGTAACAAAATATCATATGTTTTGCAGAACGTTGCAAGAGATTTTGTTTTGTAACATTCAAACTGACCGATACAGTTCATTTCCGCAAGAACATAGCGAGTTACATGTACAGGCCTGGGAGAACAAAGCATCGTTGTCGTTTTGTTTATGACTCAGCAGCTTATGAGTTCGGTTTGTCCGCAATGTAAACAGGAATTTTTATGTTTGTGATTTTTACGATGTCGTGGGTAATTAAATTTTTAAAATTGAACACTAACCTGTCTCGCGGTCGGAACGGTCATCAGAGGCCGCAGAGTCACCGAGTATATCTTGCAGCTGCAGGGGTTCCCGGGGACCCAGCACCAACTCTTCGCCAATGTTCACGTCCTTGTTAGTTTCATACCACATCTGCAAACATGACACACACACATGTGTAACAAATCATCACCATACAGGTACATACATATATATTTGTTTTTATTTTCCGCAACATTACATTACATTAACTAGCGATAAATCTCAATACAAGTTATTCGGTTACAAACAACATCATTGACAGCATAAAACTTACAAACACTATCATCCATAGAAGTGGAAAAACTATCTGTACATATATATGACTTTCTATAATATTACCTGCAAACATATACTTGATTATAGTGGATTTTATTCTTAAATCTGTTCATTTCCGCTGAAGCAAATGAACATCATTATGTATAATGTAAATATTGCTCTAGAATAATTGCTCGTCGTATAAATAAATAAATATTTCGAAATAATAATTGGTCATATATGAAGAACAGAGGAATATTGTTCTAGTCAATTAATTAGTCAATATAATAACAGTATAATTTTGTAATTCACACGGCAATGGAGAAAAAGACAAAGAACTTGTTTCTCGTACATGTATATATGTAAAAAAGAAAATATGAAATATATTTGTTCATGTGTGAAGTCTAATGAACACCGTTACGGTATTGAACTAATTAACTCCTTTCAACATACATACATGTTCATTTAACACACAGGTCTAATCATATATCGATCATATTTGCGTTTTTGCACAAGTGCACCGATTTATTATAATAATTAGTGTCAACAGTATAAAGGCTTCCAATTTCACATCGCAATACGGACACGCCAAAATGGCCAAGCTAGTTTCAAAGCCAACTACGAACGATATCAACTGCATTCGATCTAAAACGGATCTGTAAACGTGTATTGGTTGGTAATTTTCACGTTTTGCTTGACTTACCTGAATGAATCACCTAATATCAACACATACATACATATATTTAACTACTAGCTACTTAACAACGACAAAATCTTACATCAAATCCACATACATACATACAAACATTTACAATGAAAATAGGTCGCCGGATATAAGCAATTATACAAGATATGAATGAAATGTTTTTGTAAAAAAATAGATAATCCATTATAACCAAGTATTGAATATATGTAATTGTACATTTATACGAAATGTTTAAATTCCGTGAGTGTAACAGTGTTGAAAGAGGATTAATATGTTTCCAATATATGACTACGGCACTATGTAAATAACACACATTTAACTTGTTATTGTTGTTTACATAATGAGTGATTAGACGTATTCATAAATATTCACAATATCCTGATTGTTCTGTCCTAGCTTAATCTGTGTACAGAAGCTTTTATCTTTTATAATGAGAAAAAAACCACTAAATGACTTTATAAAGAGCAATTAGTTGAGTTTGATTGTTTTGAAAATATTCGGTGTGCGTGCATTTGGACAATGTCACCATATATGTAGGTAGTACATGCTATTAAATTCCAATATTTCATTAGTAATGTAATAATCGATTGGAAACAGTTCACTGTGGGATACTATCGTGGTATTTTTATTAGATCAGATTAATAATGCATATTATGGGCAGTAACTGGTCGGCCGGGCAAAGACACAGCGGCGTATCATGTTATAATAGAAAATTCGCACTAATTAATACTACCATACCAAACCAAAGCAAACAGAAATTCTATTCTCTAAATACATAGGTTTCTTTATAAATTCGGCGACCAGCAAAAGAAATTTTATCATCTCATAAAATGCACACCCAACTAATAAAATACGATCATTAACGAATACAAAAGCTTGACCCAATTATATACGATGTCGTGTAATTAAATAATTTTACTAGCCATCTTTTTCTGCTAAAAATGTCAACGTACCGGTTTTGCTTATTTGGTATTATTATTTTTGATAATAATTCAATGATAAAAACAGAACAAGATACCGAATGAAATTTTAATTAAAATAAACCTCTGAAATACTTGGCTTATCTATTTGATCAAACCTTTAGCAATTTGTTGTCTTGTAAAAGAATGTAATCAAATTTACTACAGTTTTTCTCAGAACATATATGTACGTATGTGAATTAGTTCAATCTTCTTCTTCTGCTAGAGAAGTGTAATTATGTACTGCATGTGTTACCCGTACTACATAGTAGTACGCCACTGGTTCTCTGGTACGCCGCGGAAGGCACAGAACTTGTATGATAAATGTCAAACGCTGATCACGCATGGCTTGGCTGGTATGCTCATTTGATATATTTGTACACTCTTTGTTTCTGTTTTAAAGCAACTCTTGCTGTGTTTGTTTTGCTTAATATTTTCTCTAAGTTGCCCGGTAATTTATTCCAGTTTCACGATTCTAATCTTACATTCAGGCTTGTATTGGTTAACTGTTCTTCAAAAGAATTAAATTATTCATTCTTAATTGATCTCATCTTTTCTTTTATAAATTTCAAACTGGTTTAGAACATATGTACGTATAATATTCATATGAACTAGATGTGCGTGTGTTTGTTTTTCTCATCGTTTTGCACTAATGAAATTATGTAGTACATCAGGACGTAAATCAGTTAGGAGTTGGTTCGCATAAAAGTATTATGATATAGAAACCCACCTGGCCGCCCTGTAGGAAGTGTTGCATATTCACTTCGGAGCTTTGACTCCCGGAGCGAATGAATTTCAACCAGTTATTGCTATCCAACGTTGCATCCAACCATCCGCGTACACCTGAACCAGCAACAACCTGAAACAGAAATAATATTATTTCCATCATTCTTATCACATCTCATTTATGTAACTTAATTCATTCAATAAATAATAATCATTTCAATATGACTTGTTTTTTTTTAGGAGCAAATAACGTTTTGTTTCATTATATATCTTTTATTTAAAACTTTTTTCATATAGATACTAGTTAATCATGATTGTATATCATTATTTATTGAATGAAATATCTGAAATGGGATTTATCAATAAATATACACTTGATACAGATTGATTTTATCACTGAAGTAATATCAGTAGTATTGCGCAATGCAATACAATGAAATACCACAAGTATACTGCGTCAATTATTCAAGGATCTATTTCCGCTCTTTATGACTTTTGATTTTTACTTTGTACTAAGTGTTTCAATCTATAATGTAACTATTAATTACATAAAAATACTCAATGATATCTGCATAAATGGGTTATAGTATTATAAGAATCAATGATATATGTATATGATATGATTTCTATAAGGTACGTAAGTAAGTACATCTATATATGTATATAATGTGTCCATGGCTCGTGTCATTAGAGGCTACCCATTAGCCATTCATACAGGCAGAAACACTTTTCTTGTCGACGGGAGCAATTAAGCGATGTAGCTACGACCCCTGATGGGACAGAGAACACTCGTCCGTGTGTCGTTAACGCTTAAATCTCGCCAATTCGGTCTGATGCAATCCCAGTTTTTGGCGTAATTAAGGACGAGATTTCTGACAAGCTCATCGTTCACTGACAGGAAAATGCACCAAAGTACTCACAGCGTTAAAGTTCATTTTCAGCTGAAAGCATCAACGCTTCAACATCATAAACTAGCGCGTACGATCCAGCGTCCTAATGCACACCGTACATACGGACGAGAATCCCGTGATATGGGACGGAAATAGGGGGTTAGCGATTGTCGGATCCCCAACCAGAGTACATCTTTCCTTTAAACGCGGTCGCTATTCGCGAACCACTCGTAGTGGGGGAAGATTTCCATGATAAGCGGAAAACAAGACTTCTGGTAAATTCATTTTTCGTGTTTTGTGTTACGCTCCGTGTAAGACCCTGTTGCTTTTCGATCAATAGCAGCAGTAGTAGTAGTAGTAGAGGTGTACATTGATATTTAGTTAAACACTGATGTAAATATGATTATCCATTATCCTTAGAAGTTACTTCATATTGTTCCATAGCCGCCATAGATATGTTCATCCAGCTTAGCATTAAATACACATATGTGTGTTGATTAAAATGAGATGTAACAGGTAAGATACAGTTGATTTAGACATGATTACGTTCATTCGTTATAATTATTCATATATGTTGGCACTTTCGACTCGGCCATATTGTTACTTTCTACTGGCTAATGCTAGTGCGAGTGTTATATTATTTATGCAAGAACATTATACGACGTTTGTTAAAATACATGTATGTATATATATATATAAGTTTATTTATGATTATTGCGTTGATTATTGATACGAGTGTGCGTCATAAATCAAACTTAACTGTAACCGTAAGTACTTATTCATTCCAATTAGTCTTATCTGGCTGCGGTATCCGACGTAGCTACATACATTCTGCAACGTTTATTTGTTATAGTTTACTCTGTTCAAATTACTACCTGCAACCGGACTCATTTTCCAATCGGACATTTATTATTCGCTGCACACGCCGATATTACTTAGCTGACTTTTCACAAAAATACACACAGTCAGAACCTCCTCCTCCTTCTGCTTCTGTGTCATACACCTTCCATTCCCTCATATCTGTACCTTAGTTATAAACAACTAAACTAACTAACTCATTATTCATATGTCACCTAATAGCTAGATCTATTATACTAAAACTAGCAATATAAACCAATGATTCGTATTTACAAATATTTATATTTTCAATTCGAACCAGACAGAAAATACTACATTTTCAAGTGATCTTATCTGTTGTTATCAATAAGCTTATAACTCCATTCAATATATTCCATTATCTATTTCCGAATGAAAAATTAAATTGCGTATATTTTATATAAAAATTGATTTTATTTTACTATATTAATACGAAATAACTGTACATGCGTATATAAAATAGATATTGTATTATAAATACTAATATGAATATTATGTTGGGAGTTATGACTGCTAGTGCCATCTGTACAGTGTTCTGTATAAACTAAAGTACCACACCTGAGTAGCCAGGTAGCTATAACGACCACACCTGCTTGTATACATATATACGTGTATTGGATGCAAGGTAATTCAGTTACCTGCCGCTAGATGCTGACCTCACCTGTACAACATAAAGTCGCTTGATTCAATCTGTATTCTATTTCTTTTCTCTCATCAGACGCTATACAAAGAATCAATTTCGTATCGTGGGACGGACAATACGATCACATAAAATTAAATTGGCAGGAATCAATTTAAGTTTGATACAAAACAATAGTGTATTCCAAGTTTCGTATCAATTCAGACTTGGCATTTAATTGATTTTGCAGAATAGAATAGGGATTCCAAGACAAAGAAGTTGACGCTACATTTTCTTTCATTAAAACTTTATTTTTATGGCTTTTCTAATCGGCTAGGTTCATTTAAACGATACTAAGTTCATCGGTTTACTTATCATATGTAATAATGTTATCAAGTTGAATGTGAATCAAGGTTTTCTAAGTACTAATAGGTTCTGTAAGAAGTAAATAACATGAGCGGATATTAATAATGAGGCTTCCACCCTCTCTGTTCATGAAAATGACACACACAATTACGTTCTTTACAAACGACTAGTGTTTAAAGATAATAACAACAAGATGTTCGAGTTCAATTTATCAGCGCGTCGTACATCGCACAGACACGTTCTAAAAAACACAAAGGGGAATGATGAAATTATCAGGGAGTATGAAGAAAGTTAGGGCTCCGGTTGTGGAGCGCGACATATGTTAGTAGGACGGCGAGCGGCGCGGCGCGGCGCGGCGTTGCGCGGACCATCACTCATCAATGATGTAAGGATGACTGCTTCGCGTCTGCTGCACCCTGCACGCTCCGTTTATCACAGCAGTCTGTGGATTTTCTTTACTGAATTTTCCGCTCTTCGAACAATTTCATTTATTTGTAATCCACCAGTCTGACTTTGATATTTTTCCCCGTGATATTGTTAATATCGCTGTCATCCTGTGCTTACCTAATAAAATTAATGTTTTACTTCAGATATGACAAGGTACAACGGAACTACTGATTGTCATCATGTATACTAGTGGAATATCTAAATAATATAACCAGTTACTACAGGTTATGCAACCTAAATTACTTTACTGTTCATTGAACGCAGGTGAAGCTTTCTACAGAAACATGTTAAGAAATAGTATGATTTATAAATTGAATATTTCTTCTAAACTACTACTTTGTTTTTAGAGAAAAGTACAAATAAAAAAGCTATTCGTATAAATCCACGTCGATATGAAAATTGTATGAATCTGATATTTTCCGGCTACTTCAGGCAAATTTTCCGTGTCATGGAACTTAGCTAAGTAACTCATTATCTCCTTCCGTTTGGAGAAGTTTTTAAAAGCGTTTATAAGTTTTTTTCACGCCTCAAATATTGCGTGCGGTATCTTTTGAAAATCTCGGCTTTTTCACTGCCGTACCAGAGCATATTCTTTTATATTTACGCTTAAAAATTCATCTTTGGACTCATTTCATTTATCAAAGTCTCCGTTGAAGGGCGGCCACTAGACCTGCACAATGTGTTCAGTGCTTATTTACCATTTCTACGTGCAAATATAAAATAACCTTTATATACATACGTATATAGTGTTTATGTATTCTATTCTGTACATTTTTATATATTAGTATCCTGTTTATCGTTTATATGAACTGTGGACTATTTCTAATTGCGGTAAAACAAATCTATATATCAATATTTATATATGATGTTGAATTATAAATATATTTTAGACAAACACTAATGTTACGATAGAGATTATCCCTGCTATTCTAACAGTAGCATGTATTCTATTCATCTACTGTTAAGTTGCGTTTCTTGTTGTAGTTATTGTTCCGTCTGTATCATTCTAAAGCTACCGGACTACTGAATACCCGGATAGTTATCCATTGAAAAAGAGGTGTGAGATCTTCGCTGACCCATCGTGCCCATTCATAACCAACACAACTGCCCCAAAAATTCGGCAAAGCATAAAGAACATTTCAGAAGCTACCTACAACGTTAGAATGTGCCGTAGTGTGCAATCTCTCATATCATCTCTTTGAAACATTTAAACGTAAAATAATTTATAGTTTGTCTTTCTTTTCATACAGGATAAAATAGAATTTTGAATTGTTTGAAAAATGATTTAAATTATTTTTACAACTTTATACTTGAATTAAATTTTGCGATAGATACAAAACTATACATGCAATAATCTTAATATTTTATTTGTTTATTCAAATGTAAATACGAATACTTAAAATAACGATAATTGTTTATTACAGTTAGTAGAAAATGTTATGTTTATTCAGAGAGTGTCACAGTCTAAGTGTTTAGCCGTAAAATAGTAGGTGATCATGGTAGATTTCGGTTGACACCTTCTCAAAGGTATCCCGTAGTGTCACTAGATGTGACATCTTCTTAACTCCCAGTGGAATGTCACACGAATCTAAGACCTCTGCATTTTTGCCGCGTTATAATACACATGGGAAATACATGCCAAAACTTCAGATATATATTTTTAATTCATTTCAGAAAAAAATAGTAATAGTAGTAATCATATAGTAATAAAAAGTAGTAATCAATATACGAAAAAATATGTAAATAAAATACTATACATTTTAATATATGAAACACATATAATAATTTTTCATATCTAAATCTACATGTACATACTATCCATTATGTATTCAAATTTATATTTGAAAATACAGATATAGTTAATTGCTACAACGTACAACATAACAAATGGACATGTTGCTACCTGTATAGTATAACAATGTGAAACCATCATTTATTAAAACGTTTGTACAGTGAGTGACCTTCTATACCGACATGACGTTACAAAAGGAAGACATTGAACGAAGAAGACGTTACCTCTGTGTAAATATATTTCACAGTTTTCTGTGAAAGTTGCGAATGATCTATCTTTATCACACGCACATCGGTACCAGTGTCGTTTTCAAAAGCGACTACTTAAGCACAAAGCCCCGGTGTGAACAAGAGGTGTCATGGGTATCTGCCGCACCTCACCACTCGCACGTGTTGGGTAATTATCGGTTTCATACGATTCTCTACCTTAAACTAACCTAACACACAGACATCTATCAACCATACACACTATAGATGCAACGTGTGAAAAATGAATTTCTGAACTTTGGTCAGTTACACACATACAAAAAGAACTAGATATATTTGAAAATGTAGAATTCTAAAGGCGAAGCAGCGACTTAGTAAAATATTGTGAACCAATAATCAAGTACCTAACATATA